>KZ876308.1:10339-21074 GCA_003456935.1 Machilis hrabei
TAGTTCTGTTTTCCACAAAGAGAAATAGAGGTTACAGACATATAAGAGAACAATTCGTAGATTATCGTGCCATTTAGGTTTTCTTGGGCCGCTTTCATTTCTAGTCCCAAGAGAGCTCTTACATCGTAAACGTGCAACTGTGCCTAGCCTATCTCGTTAATTATGCAGTTTTTGTTTTAGCTGTGTCCACCTGAGTTGTAAACATATTACAAACTTTACCAGTCATGCCAACCTAAAAACATTACGACGTTGCCACAGTTCCGTGGATAATTTTTGCATATTTTAGTATGTATTTATAACTGAAATAAACCTTCCTACTAGTACCCTGAATAAATTACGTTGTAATAATTTATTTTCTATCAATAAGACGAAACGTAATGGACATTTTCGACATATTCTACCTCTCAAAACTTCAATGTTACCTCTCAACGACAGTTGGAACAACTTTTAGGTATGCTTTTCAATTTTTAAAAAGTAGAAAAATAAATCGTTTGCGATCCANAATTTTAATTTTCTTACCAATAAAGACACACAAACCAGCAAAAGTGAAATTACATGGTGGTCGTTTTTACTCATTTTGCAATCACTCAACCTACTTTCAGGCATTGAAAGTTCGCATTTTCAACTCCATAGATGTGTGAAACTGCGTTTTAAGCACACCTTCTCCTTATTTGGTGGTTTGTAGAGTTATCACCACTCTCCAGATGAGCTACAATTAATAAAAGATTTGTCCACCACAATTTCTGGAATTTTGGAACAAATGTGCTAATATTTGTTAAATTTGTGTCTGGTAAGGATTCAACAAATTTTATGGTAAAAATTAATTTTACGTATGTAAAACTAATGCAAAAAAAAAAAAACGGTACACTAGACCCTAACAAAAAATAGAATGATAGCTAATCTACGAGTTTATGGATTCATAGATCTGATATCACAGATCTAAAAGACCTCCCGTCCACGTCGTAATAATTCATCAGGATGATTTACTTTATCCCCATACTTGACACTGCCTATGATGACTTCTTTNACGTAGATCAGTTATCGTACTTTTAACGTCCTTTAATGAAAATGCCTACGACCATACGGTAATGTGGTGTATACTACCTGAGCTCCGAAACTAGGTAGAATTGTCTCGAGTGTAATCACAAACACTTTATTTAGTTCGTTATCTTTAAAGTAAAGTGAAATCTGCTAAGCAAACTGTACAGAACATACCTTGTACCATATAACAGTTATAATTAAATATCTAAAGTCAAGACTGTATTGATAGGAAATTGATTACCACAGCAGATGGTTAGGAATCAATTTCCTATCCACATAGTCTTGACTTTAGAGATTTAATTATAACTGTTATATGGTACAAGGTTTGTTCTTTCCCGGTTGTTTAGCCGATTTCACATTACTTTCACCAGGACTAACTAAATAAAGTTTTTGTGATTACACTCGAGACAATTCTACCTAGTTTCGGAGCTCAGCAATGCTGAGTCTTAAAGACAGATTCGTAGGATAACCCTTTAAACTCAAAACAATAAGTATTTGTTAGGGCTTAAACATGTGACTTCTCATCAGTAAGGCCAGCACATAAACCATATAGCTAATTTTTCGGTTTAACCAATTATGAGATAGGAAAAGGATATTTGAACGGAAGATCAATGTGTACGTACACATAACTTTTTCAGAGTTATTAGTATTTGTATCACTTGAATTGCAAGTAAAACCGGCAATGGACTTTAAGGCTGACTTTACAGTGCTGGCTATCTACTTCCAATAGGCCCAAACTTTTGACCATTCATCTTCTTACAGAACCTGTACTGAACCTTACCTCTCTTTGTGGCCACCTTGTTAACCATCTGGCGCCTTGCAAAACATTAGAAGATCGTGACCCGTTCAAAGGTATGTTTCAAAACTTGTCTTCCGTCTCGTAGAAAGCGGAAAGAGAGACGACGGAAATTTTAATCACGTATATCTTAATCACGAAGCACACTCCAAAAGCAAGTTTTAAAACCAGTGATTTGCTGTGAAAACGGGATAGCACGGCACGTTCGCCGATCACGTTAAATGGGGACAAATAAGTATTTTGCAAGCAAGACAGTGAACTTAGTACCTCCTTTCAGGTTATGCGCCATTTTGTATTCTATAGTTCACGACAATAAAGGCAAATTTTAGTTGTTAGATTTCGTGATACACTTTTAGAAAAACTGCTCTGAAAATACTGATTACAATTATTAATACAGCGACTGTATACACAACGGCAAGTTTTGTGAGTTTTGTGTGTGACAGTTCTCATGACGGTCATTATAATATGGTTAAAACGCCATTAAATATTACACCATTGCCGGTTTGGCATATCATCCCCAANACAATGGACAAGAGAAAAGTGAATTTTACTACACATCAAAAAAAAAGTAATTACCTTTAGCTATTCTGAAGACATCTAAACTGTACAGTAGTTATTAACTTGTAGTCGTTGATGTAATAGGGTACAAGCAACTCACATAAGTTTCTCAAGATACAGATAAAAAAAATATATTTTTCAGAATACACATTAAAATGTATAACAAGGCAAATATATTATTACATCGCAACAATAGCTTGTACTTGGTCATCAAGAAAACATATTTAGGTTTGAAATACCTATGTTGTATCTTTAACGTACATTCAACATCTTAGGGTCATGTAATGTTCGGGTAGTGGGAATTTGCAATACTATTTCTAACGGAACATTTTGTAATCAGCAGAGCATTGTTGCAAACCAGATGGACTTGGGTGGTACTGGACACCGATTTTTACGTATTTACTTTCCTGTGACCATTTTCCATGAGGATTAATAGAGAACAATGTCTGAACGAGTTATCTTCACACGGTGGAAGAATTCATAGCCCAAATCACAGCTATTGTGAAGAGTATTTTTGAAAAAAAGAGTTTTTTCCAGTGATAAATAGTTATCAAATTTTGCGTATGATACATGATGAACGAGGATCATACACTGAATATGTCGCTTAATTTTTATGATAACAGGTTATCGAAAGTTAGCGAAATGTTTAAAAATCCTTACTAGATAACTGTGCATTAAGTGGTAAATCATTATTGGACTTTGTACAAGGAGCAACTCATATGTAGCAGCTAGATAAACAACCTACAATATTAAAAATAAATAAAGTATTTTTGTATAAATGCAATCATGCATTTGCAGTGTAAGATCCTTTATAAAATGGGTACCATATTGTTTATCCATTTCCTAAAAAAATATAGATCTGTATCAACAACTTTCTTGCTAATTGTTTGTGGCCTATCCTTAAGTGTAAAATTCTGACTTTCTGAAAAGGCATGTGTATGTTAAAACTGTTGTGGTTACCCATTAATTATTTTTGTGTGTGTGCCTATCATAGAAATATTGTTATTCCTCAAAAGATATTCAGAGTTAAATATAATAAAACTGATATTCCTCAAAAGATGGTTCAAAGATAATTGTAGTGTTATTGTTATTCCTAAATAGCTGATTCAGAGATATATGTAGTACCAAAATATTTTTATTCCTCAAAAGATGGTTCAGAGATAATTGTGATAATGTTGAAATTCATCCAAATATGGTTCAGAGACTAATTTAGTAACATTTTTATTTTTCAAAAGCTAGTTCAGAAATAAATGTGGTAAATATAATGTATGATTGAACTATCCATACAAATAATTTTCTCTTAGCAATCTTCATTATACGTACATACCATAAAACTGTCACAAATGTGCAAAATAACTAATAAACGAACTGGTAAAAAAGTGTACATGTTGTAAATAAGTTAGTAAATGTTTGTCTAAATTAAATTAACAACCTAAATATGCTAGAAGGTATTGTATTTACCTTAATAATACGAATAAAATACTGGTGCATTTACTACTAACCTAGACAAGCGTTTGAATATTTCATGCACTAATCATACCTATGATTTAGTTGAAAGTGTATCGTCGTTTCACAACTAGAAAATTGAAACATTATTTACACTTACTAGAATATTTTGTATTAGTTTTTTAAATGTCTAAGTTAAGAATAGCCTACAAAATGTTGTGTATAAATTATACTGATCGTTTTTGCAATGTTTTCCAATTGAGAATCCACCGTGGGTTTGTCAACAATAATTGGTGATGATACCTTTAATTATACCAAACATTTTAGATGACGTAAGGTAGTAGATAATATAAGCATATTTTATATTTATTTGTACACAAGTGCATGCAAAAGGACATATCACACATTTAATAAAAAAAACATTCAGGTACCGTGTCACATTCAATGAATGTTTGTAAGATAAGAAGAACTAGATTTACTTCCGTTTTAGATTATTTTATCAAACGTGTTTTTATATACGTTCCATGCCGCGTTAAACTTAATATACTTAATACACTTTAATTCTGGTTACTTCGAATATTGGGTAATTTTGAAATGTATCAACACTGTTGATTCAACAGCCAGAAACTTCTTTCACGAGAACGTGGTTGCTAAAATGGAGGTGTAGTTCATAATCGTCTACAAATTATTGATTAAAACAAAGTTTAAATAATAAAATTAACAAACTTAAACAAAACATCTACAGTAATTTTACAAGAGTTTAAAACACACTAACAACTTAGAATTCATGGTAACTGTAAGTAGTATCGATTTGAAGTGTCTTTGAAAACATATGAACGTAGAAAATAAAGATTTTGCANGATCGGTCTGAGGTTCTGAGAAAGCTTCTGAGTAGACAATGAGGACAGATTCATAAAGGCAATAGATAATTTAAATTTAAAAATTGAAGGTAGACGGAAAATGTCTACAGTCTTCCTGTTTGCTCTTGCGTTTGGCTCGAACATTTAGAAATTCCCCAAGTTTCTTTCTTTTTTTTTCTTGTGTAAAATTTTGGGCAATCTTGAGAAAAATCAAAATTCCCTTGTGTATGTGCTCAGGTTGCAATGGCGTTACTTTCAATTTTATTGACTTTAACTGATTTTTTGTGCTGTGACATTCCATACTTTTTATTTTGAGATTTTTTACTAATGTATTTACCACTTTAATTGGCAAACTATATTAGGTTGCTATTAATTACGAATTTAGTCTTTTTCACCTGAAAAAATGTTTTATGCCTGTTTTGGAGTGGAAAACAAGTTTTTATTTTTGTCTATTTAAATATTATATTGGTTTGTATTTGAAAGTTCATTTACATAATGTAGAGTGTTACAAATATAATAGTTCAACACACGGCACCAATCTCTCGTAATATTTTTCCAATATTCTATTCTATGGGCAACATTTTGTACCTAACACTATTCGCACACTTCTTGAATTCGCAAGATTATATAGGAAACCCAATCCTCTGGAGACCAGTCAAAACAAAAACATTTGCCTTACATTCCATTTTGCTAGACATAATTATTGTGTCTCGGATATGCCATTGTTTTAGTTAATTACTGGTCTTAAGCTATAATTATCACATGTAGACTTATTGCATGTTGAAAGGATGCAAGGATTATAAAACGAAGGACAATAGTAATATACGTGTTGGTAATCAATCTCTGTTATAAACAATTACAAACAGTGAAGGTTTGTATTTTAATTATATGTAGCAAACCTAGTANTGTCTTACTGTTTGGAGCCGAGTCTTCTGAGGGCATATACTCGTTACATACACTGGTAATCATCAATAGATAGATTACTCAACATCTATTATTGCTATTGAAATACCTAATACCTTCCTTGTACCCCACAGTCATGCTGAATTGATTCAATAGCTCAAACTGTTAGCATATACTAGCAAGGCAATTAAAGCATTCATCATAAGTGTTCAATATTACATTTACTGAATGCGACTGCTTTTAATTCACTTTACCGAGAATGAATCAATATCCCCAAGCATGGTACAAGAATGAAATAGTCCTCAGGTGTGGGACAATATACCACACCTTCAAAGAGCAGTTGATACTCTGTGTTCTTGCCTGTACTCATTTCAGAGATTTGGCTCCCTATCCACANTTCCTTTCCAAAAAATAGATAATAATTAGGGGTGGGTCGAATCCTGGTTTTTGCATCCGAACCGAACTTACCAAAAAGTTCGACTTTCGAACCCGAACCGAACCCTTAGGGTTTGGTTCGGTTCGGTTCGACAGACGAACCTTCGACCCACCACTAACAAAATGTTCCTTTGTAAAATTTTAAAATTCGAACCCAGGTTCGCAAAAGTTCGCGAATCCTATCGGTTCAGTTCGACAGACGAACCTTCGATCCACTACGAAAAAAACACAAAGTCTATTACAGAAAACAAAGCATGGACAATTAAATTAAATGTTACCTGAAAGATTTGATTCAAAGTTCTTCTAGAGGGTTGCCAAGTTTAATTTTATTAGTTAACTGATNTAGACACATAGCAAATAAGCTCAAGTGGCTATTGGCGTCAGCATGTTCATTTGTCNGTAGGTATGTAACTGATTTATGCCTAGTTTAATACTATACCAAAACATTATTGCCACATGACCACACTTATCCTATGAGGCTTTACAGTTAGAACAATGCAGTCCTTCTCGAAGTATTTTCGAGTTTTCATCTTACTAGCTTCTTCCTTTTTATATTTTTAATACTGCTACAGGATTGTCAGTACTGTTTCAGTTGCTTAGAGACCATTTGTGATTACGGCATCATAGCAACATTATGGCTTGTGGACAGCAATCGCCCACGGGTATTGTGCGTGGACACACGTTCTGATATTTTGTCACTGTGGTAAAAGTGTTTTCAACGTATGACCTCCGTGGGCGATTGCCCTAGACTCCCTTGGATATAACGGAAATTACACTTCAGATTTTCTTGTGAATCTTTTGGGGCAAACAATATATATATATATATATATATATATTATGTTGTATTTCTAAACAATGTGAGGTTCAGGTACTACTGTCCAATATCCATTACCGTATCAAGTTATATATTGTTATTCTGGTAAAGCTTTATGTAAGATCATTACGTCTTAAGTTCAGTTCTGCAGAGTGACGTCCGTGATTCAACAGCCTCTTCACGTTTGCAGAGACCCTTAGTTTTAACATTTCAGAATAAACTGAATATAAATCTTACTAAAGTATACGTATGTACTTCAATCGGTAAATTCAGGGAAGTCCAAAAGTACAGTTACTCCTTCTCCCCGATAATGATTTCAAATTATGTATACTATTTTTCTTTTGCTCATCAAAGGCAACACTTTGCCATATTAAATAAGATTGCACATTAAAGAAGGCGATCGTATTCTGCGAGAAGAAGAATTATGGAATTGGTTCCATGAAGTATGGACCACAGTTGGGAAGATCATCAACATGAGGGTAGGGGAAAGGGGCATTTTTAATATATGCCTAGATATAATTTTAATAGTTCCCCGTATGCATGTTTTGGCATTGGTTGTTCTTCTGTTAGGGTGATCCTTTAACAACACAAGTTATATAAAGTTACTACGCATCACATTACAAATTCTTAAAGTATGGTACAAATTTTAAGTGGTTACCACTCAAGTACTGTTAGTAAATTTGATTTTTACACCCCTTCCCTGATTTTGACATGACGTCCACGTCCAACTCTGTTTTCAATGCATCTAAATATCTCTGGGACTCATCTTTTAGTTTGTGCAAGGAGTTCCCCGCGTTGTCGCTAGATGGCAGGAGCTGCTTCACTTGTAATTTTCCAGTAAATCACGTGCTAAGTGGTGTAAACAAAGTGTTGTATTTATGAAAATAGGCATTTTGTTTTACATTTCTTGAAAAAAAAATGATCAGGCAAGGGGTTAATCTGGATTGTGTCTGTTTTATGGCAAAACTAACATACAGCAAAAACCATACGAGACACTGTTAGTACATTTTTACCAATGAAAAATGTATCCGGTATACTTTTCATTGTAAGCAGAGCGTAACAAAACCGTGTTCTTACTCTCCTGTAGCTCAGTTGGCCATATTTTTGTTTTAAAACTGGTTTTGTATAAGAGCACCCTGATTTTCAGCACTTTTTACGTTTGATTTGTCTTGTTTTCTTCCTTTTTTTATCGTCACCTATAATTTACAGGACACAACCACCACACACCTAGGTATACAGGCCTAGGAGCGTGTCACGTACTTCTATACCTGTTTTCAAGATGCATATACCTATCAGCTTGTCAAGCGTGCAGGTGGGCCCTCTGAAAACGCCGCCAAATAATTTTTATAAAGAATTTCATAATTAATGTGCGGTGTTAGTGCTTTCTCTCAAAATGTTTCTTTATTCTGCTTGTATGGCTGTTTCGTGCTATTCAGAAGCGTGCACACGTCAACCTCCGTGTAAAGATAAATNGAGACGNAGTAGGGGGTGACTTAATGATTGATTCTTGAGTTCGGTGGGTGTTGGCTTAGTCTTATAAAGATTGCTTTGGCAGGATCATACGTGTAATGATACATCTCTGAGATGTTTGATTAATACTTTGATCACAGCCCTCACGAGGTACTTCAAGAAAGCTTGTTCATCCCCGTATGCATGTTTTGGCATTGGTTGTTCTTCTGTTAGGGTGATCCTTTAACAACACAAGTTATATAAAGTTACTACGCATCACATTACAAATTCTTAAAGTATGGTACAAATTTTAAGTGGTTACCACTCAAGTACTGTTAGTAAATTTGATTTTTACACCCCTTCCCTGATTTTGACATGACGTCCACGTCCAACTCTGTTTTCAATGCATCTAAATATCTCTGGGACTCATCTTTTAGTTTGTGCAAGGAGTTCCCCGCGTTGTCGCTAGATGGCAGGAGCTGCTTCACTTGTAATTTTCCAGTAAATCACGTGCTAAGTGGTGTAAACAAAGTGTTGTATTTATGAAAATAGGCATTTTTTTTGTTTTTTTTTTCTTGTTGAAAAAAAATGATCAGGCAAGGGGTTAATCTGGATTGTGTCTGTTTTATGGCAAAACTAACATACAGCAAAAACCATACGAGACACTGTTAGTACATTTTTACCAATGAAAAATGTATCCGGTATACTTTTCATTGTAAGCAGAGCGTAACAAAACCGTGTTCTTACTCTCCTATAGCTCAGTTGGCCATATTTTTGTTTTAAAACTGGTTTTGTATAAGAGCACCCTGATTTTCAGCACTTTTTACGTTTGATTTGTCTTGTTTTCTTCCTTTTTTTATCGTCACCTATAATTTACAGGACACAACCACCACACACCTAGGTATACAGGCCTAGGAGCGTGTCACGTACTTCTATACCTGTTTTCAAGATGCATATACCTATCAGCTTGTCAAGCGTGCAGGTGGGCCCTCTGATAACGCCGCCAAATAATTTTTATAAAGAATTTCATAATTAATGTGCGGTGTTAGTGCTTTCTCTCAAAATGTTTCTTTATTCTGCTTGTATGGCTGTTTCGTGCTATTCAGAAGCGTGCACACGTCAACCTCCGTGTAAAGATAAATNGAGACGNAGTAGGGGGTGACTTAATGATTGATTCTTGAGTTCGGTGGGTGTTGGCTTAGTCTTATAAAGATTGCTTTGGCAGGATCATACGTGTAATGATACATCTCTGAGATGTTTGATTAATACTTTGATCACAGCCCTCACGAGGTACTTCAAGAAAGCTTGTTCAAAAGACTGTATGGTCTAATTAACACTTAGGTGGACTCATTGAAGCCCAGATCGTGACTTCAGTAGATCATTTGGTCACTGATACATCTTCAGGCTTCAGTGTATTTTTTATCCTATTTCTTCGAAGTAATTTATATATATTTTGTATCTACTAGAGTTAAAATAATAGCAAATCCAGGATATCCTCGGTAGGTACCTATCCTTTTAAAGGTGGACTAAGCGAAGTAAAACTGTACAGTGAAATGTTTTGCCTCTGCTGTATTTTTATTACTTTATTAGGGGTTCATAACACTTTTAAGTTACCGTTCTGAATCTTAATAATGANANAAGTGTTTTGTGTGNAGTGTACACGTACTGNGTTGTTTTTCAATNAAATGCATTCACCGGATTAATNGTTACAAAACACAATTTGCACGAGTGATANTTCAGCCTCTNCTTGATGGCCTGAAGTTATTTCAGTANAGNNATCACCAAANCTCTATTTCGTAANTATTTTGGTGAACATATTGTCAATTATCCTTCGACATCAGGTACAAATTACCAGACACTAATTTATTGCTCTGAAATATATTTTATATTTATCAAGTGAAAAAAAAAATAATATGGTCATGAAGATCATGAAAAATACCAAAACAAGTTTTTTTTAAACAAAAAATATACATAAAAAGTATGTCCCACAGTTCGCGATATACGATTTTAGACGACCATACGATGATGATGTGCGGTTTTAGGGCTACTCGACTACACATGGGTCATTCGAGCCGGTTTACACACACACTATTTTTACGAAGGTGGTGATGAACATTTTTTATTGAGACAGTGAATAATATCCAGCCCTAGCCAGGAACCGACCTGGGACCTGCGGCGTGCAAGGACAAGTGGCTAACCAATTGACTACCGGGACTCGACCATACGAAATACATGGTATTTATCCAGTCTGACAGACCAGCAACAATAAAACACATTTTACCAAGAGTTGAAGAAGTGTTATGCTTAATTCAAACATTATTATCTCATGCGAGGCTCCTGATCGGGAGGTCCCGGGTTCAAACCCCGGGGCCGGCTCCTAGCCCTGGGTAAAAAGGGTTATCCTACGATTCTGCCTGTGAAGCACTCCACACT
>KZ876310.1:8002-21665 GCA_003456935.1 Machilis hrabei
ACACGTAACTCAAGAACCTGTTCTGCTTTTGTAACCAAATATGCAGTACTAGAACTGGTTTTCACCGCTCTGAAGTGGTCCATTTAAAAATAATATCAGTCAATTTGAGTATATTATAGGCCTACGATTATTTATTGGTGATCGTTAAGCCTGGTGTATCGAAACCAAGGCTAACCCGTATGCCCGGGTACATGTGTAATCGATTCCTACCCGTATATTTCGGGTAATGACGGGGTGCAATCATTATCGTCAATTGAAATGGNACTGGATCACTTAGTAGTGAGCTGAGGTTCCGTTACCATTCGTATGAGACTGCTGGCGTAGTGGTAACGACGTTGCCTTTCACGCGACAGACTTGGGTTTGAGTTCCGTTCCCGCTGTGCGGAATTTTGTTGAATTCGGTCTTATCTTGTAGAACATTCTTAATGACCGGAAACACTTCCATGTTTCATCTAGAATAATCTTGATGACCAGATACATTTTCGTGTCATCCTTGTTGGTGTTCTAGAATGTTCGACCACTCTGTACAAGGTGTTGCAAAACTCATGAGCCAAATTGAAACCACGGATTTATGATAGCGGAAAATTCTTGAGCACCATCTGATTTCTACCTGTTTGGGAAGCTGAAACATCTTTCAGGAAGACAGTTTTCATCTGATGAAGAAGCGGAAAATTTGACCATAGGGTTGTTGACAAGTATGGACGTCAATTTTTATAATGAAGGTATATTATAGTTAAGTGTCATGTTGGGACAAATGTTTAAATCGGTTTGGGGATTACATTGAAAAATAAGTCGGAAAAGAGCTTCATTTTTTTGGTATGTAATTTAAAGTACTTGTAATATTTTATTTTTTTTCAAGTGTACCTTACTTTTGGAACTGCCCTTGTAGTAATAGCATTAGGAGACATTTTGACTACACCACATATAATGATTGTTTCCATAATGTGTTTGTACCATTTAAAAAATGTAAACTTGATTGCTTTCTCTCAAGGTGCCTGTCGTATTGTTGATTGTGAACCATAGTTTGTGTATTGAAAATGTGGCAGGTTGAATGTAACATAAGTAGAGAAAGTTGTGTGGTGCATCTACTGATAGCCCTCTAGACACGTGTAGTTTAGTTGGGAGCGCAAAGATGCAAAAGCAACCTTGCCTCATTTCAAGGATGTTTTGGGTCCTCAATCTTGAAATGTCTGAAAGGTGTGGTTACATNATTTTAATAATTTTCATTGCATAGTAAATAAACTTAAAACTGAAAAAGTGCATGTTTTAATAATTGTTAATGTCTGTTTCTAGATTCAAAAAGTAGTAATAGCATTGGGAGACTTCATGAACACCCAGTGCCACGCGTGTATCGGAGGAACTAACGTCAGGGACGACATGCGCATTCTAGAAATGGGAGTCCANGTCGTGGTAGGAACGCCCGGTCGAGTGTTCGACATGATTGGACGACGTGCACTCAGTGAGTGTGATTTTTAAGCAGGAATTTATATTCTGTAAAATGTATATTACATTCAGAGCAGGTGATGTGTTGAATTCCAAGGACTCGGCAAAAGTTGTGAAATGGAAGTTAGAATGTAAAAAGTGCCANAGATAAATTGAATTGGCTGACAGGTTAATAGAATGCGATTGGATGACTCTAGCCCTTCACACCTTTGAAGCCTTGACGTGCTCTGAATCTTGTTAATTATATAGCTATTCATTTTGGATGGTATAACTACAGCTTCAAAGAACATTAATTAAAATTGAAAGAAAAGTTTTGAAATGGCGATGCGCTCTTGTATTGGACGTGTTCAAGTGCCGAACTTGCAGTACAGATTTTCAGGAGCTTTAATTAGATAAAATCATAGATCGAACAAAGAAAGTGCAGATTATTTGCAGCAAGTATGTGAAATAGTGGAGTACACAGTATACTAGGTGGCAGTAGGAAGCAGTTGTACAAAGAATATTGAACATGGATCTTTTCACTCGATTCAGCTAACGTATCAGTGGAACTTAATATTTAGCAAATTTAGAAGTGTAACATGTATTTGGTTTTAGCCTAATAATTACAAATATGGTGACTAAATGAGGCAACAGGTTTTAATATACAATTTTTTTTTTTTTTTCTTGCTTACTTGCTATTGGATTATGGTCCCACTGTTACGACATCTCAGGTCTAATGGAGACCCTATCCGCGTCGTAATGACGCTTCAGGATAACTGAATTTTGACACTCGGCCAACACATAGCCGGAGGTGGGATCTTTTACATCAAACACTTATTGATGGGACGTGCCTCCTGGAACATGCCTTAGTGTGGAGTGCTTCACAGGCAGACTCGTTCATAGGATAACCCTTTTTGACCCAGGGTTTGAACCTGGGACATCCCGATCAGGAGGCAAGCACTCTAACCACTAGGCCAACCTATAATTTTTTTTTCTTTCTAATTCCAATTGTAACTTATCAGATATGTGTCGCATCACTACTTGAAACATCATTTAAAAATTCCTAGACAAACTGTAATTGCAGTTAGAGTAAAACTATTAGACCTTTTGAAGTAACTGAATTCTGGTTGTAATTTTTACAGTTAAAAACCTGTGAATTGCCTCGAGGACTGTAACAATTGATTCTAAAGTATGAATAAAAAGTATGCAAAAGTGTTTGCCCCCAAAATATTTTGTTACTGCATGTAGGACACGGTAGTGTCGAATGATTCACTTTGTAATGTCACGCATTTGTTTTACTTCCCATCTGATGACAAACCATTCTGTGGTGTTTCTTCGTCACTTTCAAACACTTCATTGTATTTGTAAAACTCCTAAATACTCTGGGAAAAAAAGTTGACATTTGTTCATCATTCAAACACTGCCATTTGAGCTGTGAAGGAGTAGTTTCTTTTCAGAAATAATACAAGAATNGGGCAGCTACATTCTGGCTTTTGGTTGTGATTTGGATGGTGTTGCCAAGTGTTTGGAACTACTAATTGGCACACACGACTACATTCGGTACCAAATCCAGCAACTGATTTTACATAGGGCAGAGCATAACCTGTTAAATTGAGTTTTGGTTAGCTCCATGCAATATTTTTTTTATTTATTTATTTATTAATTGTGAGTATTTGATTTTGTGTGTTAGAATTTTTGTTTCTATACTAATGTGTCGTCTTTTTATTCATCAGGGACCGATTACATTAAGATCTTCGTACTCGACGAGGCCGACGAAATGTTGTCTCGAGGATTTAAGGATCAAATTTATGATGTGTACAGAACCCTCAGTTCGAACATCCAGGTAAGTCTTCCGACGAGACCTTTGCCACGAGTAGAATTAGCTAACTTTTACAGTTCGGTGTGTAAGGATTGCATACTTCAACCTTGAGGGGAAAAATCACCTCNAGGGCAGAAGTCTCGTTCTTGGACGACTAAATTGGCTCNGTTTCCGGTTAACGTGGAACAATCCGAGAAGTTGTTTGCCCTAGAGATGATGAACCTCAGTAAGACAATGATACAAATTCTTAAGGTGTAGCAGCTATCGCAATGTTTTTCACCATAAATTATTTTATTTGGTCGGTTTTTGTTTAATTAAATTATATGGGCAATTTGTTAAGATTAAAATTGCTCTGGTAAAATGTATTTTCTTTCGGTCTAATACTTGTCTTTAATCGTTAATTAAATGGAATAGAATTTTTATTTCCTACATTGAAGAAGTGGGAATTTTGTGGTTTTACAAGACTTTCTGAGAGAAATTTTGTTATGCATGCATTTGGTGGCGTTTGCTTTATTTGTTTATATATTTTTCTAATTTGCAATGGATCAGCATCTGATGTTAAACCAAAGACAATTTATTTTAAAGCGTGTTTGTATTTGTGGACTTTGACGGTCGTATTCTGTTTGACATTTCAGATTATTTTGCTCTCTGCCACAATGCCTGCAGATGTATTGGAAGTGACTCACTTGTTCATGAAGGATCCCATTAGAATCTTGGTCAAGAAAGAAGAATTGACGTTGGAAGGTATTCGGCAATTTTATGTTAATGTAGAAAAGGAAGAATGGAAGCTAGAGACGTTATGNGATTTGTACGACACCTTGAGCATCACGCAGGCAGTCATCTTTTGCAACACGAGGCGTAAAGTCGACTGGTTGACCGAAAAAATGCACCAACAGGATTTCACAGTATCGGCCATGGTACGTACACGTTTTTCTTCGCCAAACTACTTTTATAAACGTGGGAAGATGTATTTTTGAAATGAGCCTACAGTGTTGAGTAAATATTAAAAAGTTAAGGGCGTAACGAAAGAATAAATAAATTAGGAACTGAGCTGTTTCTCATTATATCAGACTGAGGTATTTGGTAAAAAAGTATGACATTTAAGACGTATTTAAACTTAAATTTTTTTTTCCCTTTTTATTTCTCTCCTTTACATTAAATTTTGTTTTATTATTATTTGCTTCTAATATCCCACCTTCATGTTTGCCAGTTAAATCAAAACAAAAAAGGTGTGGAGCAAAGAACTATTGAGGTGCCAAAGGGCGAGTCGCCATCAACTCGCACAACTGACCTCGCCACCCCTTGCTCCGCTCACCTTGTTATGACGAGAGAAACGGCTCTCTATTTCGATAAGAATTTATTTATCGAATTCAAATCCTTTTCGTACCGATAACAATATATCGGTAATGACCAAATATATTTGCTCTTACCGATATGCCAATAAGCACATCCCTATAAATAATATTAATAACCTATTGATTACTGACATAGTATCAGCAAATGCAGCAGTTACAAAGGTGTAGACCACTTGTCTAATTGCATAAATGAGATTGAATGTTTCTTAGTGCATCATCATTACTTGGCTATACTGTCTACCATATTTTCACTTCCTCGGGCTTCATTGTGTCAGAAGCAGAGTATGTATTATTAATATAAAGTATTGGAAAAACTAGATTGTAAATAACTGGAAGTATATCCAAAAAGAAGTGGATTTGTGGAGATTTTGTCGTGCAAAGGTGTCTAAACAAAAGTTTTTCTTTGTAGCACGGAGACATGGACCAGCGAGAACGCGACGTGATCATGCGGCAGTTCCGAACGGGATCCAGTCGAGTTCTCATCACAACTGATCTTTTGGCACGAGGCATTGATGTCCAGCAAGTGTCATTGGTCATCAACTATGATCTACCAACAAATAGGGAAAATTATATTCATAGGTATGATGTCAGGTTTACAAAGTGACGTTTTGGTTAGTTCTTGTTTTGAAAAGAATGTCGTGTTCATCGGGGGCAGATTAACAAAGATATTAATTTTGATTTTTCTGCAGTGGTGTTTTCTGGGGGGTGAAATTTGCGTTTGGATGTGTGAGCAAGCTTGAATAGTAGATAGTGGGGCACTTTTAATTTCCTTTGTTCCTGGAATGGAATGGTATTTAAGAATATCGACAAAACAATTCAGTATTTTTTCCTCTCTAAATATTTTTTGTATCTGCTTCCAAGTTTTGAGTTTTGCAATAGAGTCCAGTGACAGGAATATCTAGATATAAGGCTCAGTGAGAATTCTGAATGTTATTCCCAGTGTTACACCAAAGCTATTAATGGTGGTAGAAATAATAATGTTTACCTTAATTAAGGGACATTCTTCGACTGGGGTGGGTGGGTGGGGGTTTGGATATATGTACACCACAGTGTTCCTCCTTGCTTCTTTTTAGGACTGGAAATGCCTAATATGCTCATTATCTGAACGTAGACACGACACTCACGCATTGCTTATTTTCGTGGTAATAGCAATACGTTCGTTCTCTGCTTGCTCGACAAAGTGTGTTATATTTGTGTTTCAAATGTCGGGTGATCAAATGAATGAGAAGGAACAGGTAAGAGTCACTTTTGTTTTGGGTACATTTTGTCAGTTCTGTAAACTTTGAGCATGTAATTAGAGAGAAAGTATTAAATAAATGAAGGTGGAAGTTGTGTACATAATTGTATTTGTCAAAATATAGGTATTCCCAATGCCTTACTATTTTTGTATTGTGTAAATTAATGTGGCTACCATGTTACTTTTTATTTTTTATACACGTAATAAGTTTCATAAAAAAAGTATAACATTTTAGTAGATCAAATTGTTGTATGTGTATGTAACTCCAGCTTCTACCTGATTTTAATAAATTTCTCATTAATTACATGTATTCACACACACGCTGGTGTGTGACAGTTTTCACCCACATCTGTTTGTGTATGTACACTTTTATATATACAGTACCAGCATCGATTCTGTCGTATCCAAACGAAGCGTAGCGCAAAATTTCGTTTCGCTTAAAACGCCAATTTTCGTTCACTTACCAAGCTACGAAAAATTAAATTCGCCTGAAAGACGTAGCGAATTTAATTTTTCGTAGCTTGGTAAGTGAACGAAAATTTGCGTTTTAAGCGAAACGAAATTTTGCGCTACGCTTCGTTTGGATACGACAGAATCGATGCTGGTACTGTATATATTTTTTGTTAATTGTGTCCTGTATTATCTATGTAGTTTTCCAAGTTGCTCGTCATTTCTGATCGACTCTTCTCGGCAAATGAATAATCTGTGTGTCTAATAACACATTTGGCTTGTGTTAGCATTCAGTTGGTGTTTTACGTGTAATGGAACATTTAAGAGTGAATCTGTCGTTTTACTTTTCGTGTAAACTTCGTTGAGAAGCTTTTAAGTTTTGTTCAAGCTAAGATTATATTTAAATGAAAGCAGGGATTAAACCCAACACGTGAGGAACCGATTCCCCAGCTCGCTCACGTTGGCGATCTTTCACGCGTCGGACCTCTCGGTCGTCTCCGACAAACAAAATTTGACTTCGTCTACCGGTATCTTGTACTTTAATAGCTACAGAAGTTCTCCGCAGGACGAGTTCGTGTCGGCAGCTCCTTGGACGGCGGTGGTCGAGGTCGGAATTTTGTCTCGGAGACGGCCGAGAGGTCTAAAGCGTGGAAAGATCGCTAATGTGAGCTGCAGAATAAGTTCCACATGTCCTGGGTTTCAATCCATGCTGAGGGAAACAAGGTTTCTCTGAAAAATTTAAACGTCTTTATTTAAGTAGTTTTCCAAGAATTGAATTTTAGTTTAATAAGGGTATGTTTGTTAAAAGGATGTTGCAACATGTAAGCTGATAGAAAATCAGGTGAGGTCTATAAAATTATGCTAATGGATAACAAATGTTACAAAAGTACTGGTACCATTTACACTAAAAGAAAGGCCAAATCATAACAGAGCTATAATAAATTGACAATATATTCAGAGAGTATGCATTAGGAAAAAAAAAATACCTTGTTAATTTGGTTGAAAGTTTTATCTGGTTTTGCAAGAAATACAATTTTATAGGTATGTTTGATATTTTGTCTGAGCTGAAGTAGGAATTCATATTTCTATATTTAAAATTGTGACGTTTGTTTATGTTTCCGTACTCGAAAAAGGTTAAACATCAATATTTCTAACGTTTTGTCGGAAACTGGTGTAGGAACTCATTTTAAGAGTTAAAAAATAACAAGATAGGTCTTACTCCTTAACCCTTTAATGGGCCTTATTCAGTCAATTTTTTTTAAACCATGAAAAATGGGTTATGATAAGTCATATTTATATTTTATGTCTAAAAAAATATGTGGGAATATATTTCCCATTGCTGTCTTCAGAAATATTTCCCAAGTCTATGAATGATATAAGAAAGTGGCTGATAATACCATGCCTGACATATATTTATATGATTTTAATTTCAATCGTATTCCAGATGTGTTCAAAACCCCACGTCCACAACTACGTATATAATAATTTATACATTATAGCTTATAATACATACAGTACCAGCATCGATTCTGTCATATCCAAACGAAGCGTAGCGCGAAATTTCGTTGCGCTTGAAATGCAAATATTCGTTCACTTACCAAGCTACGAAAAATTAAATTCGCTATTACGTTTTTCAGGCTTCGCCTGAAAGACGTAGCGAATTGAATTTTTCGTAGCTTGGTAAGTGAACGAATATTTGTTTGCGTTTTAAGTGAAACGAAATTTCGCGCTACGCTTCGTTTGGATATGACAGAATTGATGCTGGTACTGTACAATATCAATTTTTTAATAATTTCACTCAACTAATGTTCATGAGGCTGCTCAAGAGTGGTCAGCACCAACCTGAAGTGGGAATAGTGTTTCCAGAGCCCCTTAAAATATAAAACCTAAAATGGGAAAATACTTCCCATTACTCTAACGCGATATTTCGCCGGGCTTTTCCCTCCCGGCTTCTTCGGTGACTCTTTATGCAGTCACGATTTCGTAGAGGGACAGGTAGTTGTCACTGTTGAGATCGTGTCTTTCTCTTTGAACAGGTGGTCGTGGTTTCTTTCGATTTTTAAAAATAGGAGTTACGTACATGTAAACTGATTTGCGGTTTGCCTCAACATCTGTAAACAGAGCCGGGAGCTCTTGACAACAAAGAAGTGTTCAGTGTCGTAAGAAATCCTTTAAAAAGTGCAACAGTAAATTTTATTAGCGACTTCGATCTAGTAAACTGCAAATCATTGAACATATACATAACTCCTATTTTTAAAAACCGAAAGAAACCACGACCACCTGTTCAAAGAGATCACAACAGTGACGACAACTACCTGTTCCTCTATGAAATCACAACTGCATGAAGAAGCCCGAAGAAATATCGTGTGTTAGAGCGCATAGACGTTTTTTAAGGAGTAAGGGAAGACCTTTCTTGTTAATTTTTAACTCTTAAAACATCAATATTTCATCTAAAATGTCATCAGGATCTTGCTTGAAGACTTCACATCCCACTTTAGCCTTCCACTTGTAAATTGTCACAAGTATGGTAAATTTAAATATGTGTATGGTCTACTTTTGTATCCAGTCTTTGAATGTCCGTCGACGGCGTTATTGTCGTGTCTAGATCCATCCTCGGTAAAGCTGCATTTTGTTGTCTTTCTAGGATCGGTCGAGGCGGGCGGTTCGGTAGGAAAGGCGTGGCGATCAACTTCGTGACGGAAGACGACAAGCGCACGTTAAAGGATATCGAACAATTCTACAACACCCAGGTCGACGAGATGCCCATGAACGTGGCCGATCTGATTTAAACGCCCGAGTGAGTATCAGTGGTGAGTTTGCGAACTTGGCGACTTGCGACGGACTTTTTTCGCTGTGGTTGTGGATTATCGTTTGCAATGACGCATCTTCCCCGCGAGTGACCCACTTTAACCCTCGGTGGACTTTAACGAATTGTGTGTTGTTGCTGAAGAAGAAGAGAGAGAGAAAGAGAGACTCTGCTGACACTTTGTGAGCAGCGGAACTCTTTTGTTAAGACCTCTTCCTCGGAGGTCCTTATAAATAAATACGTATAGTTGATTAAATTATATTTGCACATTTAGAAGTAGAAGAAAGGGTGTATACTTTGGGGGCTTTCAAACAGCAAGTGTTGGTGGTCGTTATTTTGGTAATAAATAACTGTAATTAACTGTGTTCAGTGGATGATTCCGTGTGTTACTGTCTTCTCATTAAGTGCATTTCTTTGTTCGTTTGTTTGTAAATGTAAAATAATACTATACATACACACGTACGCATATATAAATATTTGTGCCGAGTATCGAATACCTCTCTGGAAGAGCGCGGCGTGCGTTTCTGCCGTGTCGTCTGTCGATCTCTTCCTTCGTTCGTTTGACGTGCAGCATGGGACCGTTTACGACGGCTCCTCCCCTCTTCCTTCCCTCTTCTCGAGTGTTCCTTTATTTGGATCCGCTCCTGGTGGGACTGTGGAGGGGCTATTTCAATCACAAAAGGTGTCGTAGGAGGTATTCGCGAGGACTTGAAAACAAACTTTTTTTAATCGATGAAAGCCTTGATAATGAATTTATTTAATAAAGAAAAATAAAATGTATTGAAACAAATGTGGAAGGCATTGCTATTTAACCCAACCTTATTCTTCATTCTGTGTTTCATAATGAGCACAAATGATTGATTGATATTAAGTTGAGATTAGTTTTTTGTGTTTTCACAGGCTCCACCCAACAGACTTCACGGGGAGGACCGTTTAAAGCGAGGTCAAAATTTTCGTACCGAAGCCTCCCAGAGACCTCCGCGCTTTTGCCGAGGAGAGCCGTTCCCTTCTCGTGTTAAATGAATAACTTAACTGATAAGGTTACCAATGATATTGTAATTTTTTTCCATGATGTAAATGTATATGAGCAGTAAAGGTGTCACGTGACTTGGAAAGATATGTTGGCTCTACAGATTCTTCCCTCCTTATTTTACCCGTCGTCTTAAAGAGCGAACGTTTCAGTGTCCGTGTCGCACACAAATTATTCATTGTGTTTGTTTGGTCGTGTAATAACTGAAACTGGAAGAACTTTGATAATTAGTTACGGTGCTACTTTAAGAAAACGAAAATAAGAATCGGTACGACAACATTTTGGTGTTGGGTTTAGGGTTTACAAAAACAGTAGAAAGTTGCCTGTTTAAAAAAATGTTTAGAAAGTTGCCAGTTTATAAATAATACACATTTGTGGTCTTGCTAAATAAATTATTAGATCTTGAAACGTGAAAAAGAAATTCTGTAAGGGGAAATGTTTCTACATTTTAATTTGACCTCCATGGCTACGTAGTATAAATAGAGATGGGGTAATTTGAAATTCATTGAGCAAACTACTTCCATTGTTAGACCAGAGGATTGTAAAGTTGTAGTTGATAAATGCTTCCTTTTGTGAACGTGATAGAAATAGGACTGAAAAGTTGTCATTCCAAACATTCGTATGTAGTAAGAATTTGGTGAACAGAGATAGTGACGGAGAGATGTTGAAAGGGGCAGTGCAAAACAATAGAAGGTAACGCTGTCGGTCACTAGGTCCAGTCGTAGAATGTCCGATTCAGAACGAGCTGCGTTTGCAATAATGTGCAAAATATGTAGAGAAAAAAAAAGGCAGAAGGGAAACCAATGGGTGGGCATATACAGTTCTCCCCTCATTGGGGGTCCCTTTTTTAGGGCTCTTGCACTCCATGTAAAGGGTTGTCCTACAATTCTGACTGAAGCACTCCACACACACGATCGAGGAATCTTCCAGGATGGGCACGTTTCAAATCCGGGAGTAACTCCTTGCACTGAATATGAATGTACGATTTTAGGAATCTTGTGGAAGGTTCCTGGCAGTGTACTGTATTTATTGAATATAACTCACTTTTTCCCCAGATATTCAAGCTAAAAAATCTACTTGTGGGAATTTTAGGAAATTAAACATTTTCAGGTAAAAAAAACACATCAAATTGACTTATTATTGCTCATGTTATGTTAAAAATAAATCTGGATCATCCCAAGATACTGCCTTCTGTTCCATTTCTTAATGTGTAGCACTAGTGCTATTGTCATTAATTAAACCAAAAATTCATTAACTGGAGTAGATGCTTGCATCTCGTTAGGCAATGTGTAAAGTTGCTGCAATGGCATCCTTGTGTGAAATTGCCCTAAACCTGTACTGGACACTGCAGAAGTAATTCTTGTAGCCATCTGTGGGATAGGCCCTAAAAAGATGACGACTGTCGAGCACGTATATAAATTTTGCCATTTAGTAGGATCTGACTCTGAAGCCCAATTCTTTCTCTGTATTGGGAATTTACTGTTATACACTGAAGAGCAAATGAATTAGACATACCTGCCACGTTAGTGAAACTGCGCTGTGATCGCCCCAGCGATTTGAATGGTACGGTGTGGCACGTGACGGAGACGACGTCGGACCTTGTACTGACCGTCTGAGTAACGGTCGAGCACGGGACGGGCAAGACGTGGGATCTCGGCGCCTTTGATCGTGGCCAGACGTGTGGGGCGCTCCGTCTTCGAAGTTGTGCNGGCACTGGGCTTTCCACGGGCCACAGTGTCGAGAGTGTNCCGCGAGTNCGTGGATTCTGGAAAAACCGCCGCCGCCNGGGTCGACTGCAGTGGCGTACNACGTGTGGACGACTGGTTGTTGTCGGATAGACGGGCCACATTGCAGCAGATTATTTGCCAATTCAATGCTGGACAACAATGGCGTGTGAGCATTCATACCATCTCCTCGCTATGGGGTACAGAAACCACTGGCCCTGCTCTGACTGATCTCTGTACATTGTGGGAGGCTGTGAAGCGATTGTGGATCGGTATGGCTCCCCAACACTTTCGGTGTCTTGTGGAGTCTATGACGGCGTCATCAGAGCCAGAGGGGGTGCTACCTGCTACTAAGTAGGTATCTCTAATTCAGTTGCTCTTCACTGCGACCTACATATACTTAACAAAATATTTTGAATACTTTTTATTCATACTTTTGAACAACATTATAGAAGCATGTTATATGAAAAATAGACAAATACATTTTTTAAATATCCTCACAAATAAAATGAATTAAAAATGGAAATTTTATAATTATACATTTTTATTGATGTACATTAACTTTTATTGAATGACCTGGCTTAAATGAAAAATTAGAAATTGTGGACACTTGATTCACATGTGGCTGTCCAGTGTACATCAGAGAGCTTACATATCGAGAGAGTCCAATTCAAAAAGTTGAATGGAAAAAAGCGTTTTATGAAATTGGACTTGCCTGGCCTGCCATCTAGTGGACGACACTGTACTACGTGCTGGATTTCGGAACGCATTCTTGGTTGCCATGGTGACTCGCCATAATAGCTTATAAACAATACCCTGTAATTCTGTATATTGACGTATTCTTTCATTTAACGTTAAGCATAAGGTCCAAATGTAACTTAACAATAGTACATGCTGCAAATACAACNTATTTGATTAAAATTACTGCGAAACCGCTTCCGACTTCAAATTATAAACACATTTATATGGAGTTTAACCATAAAAATAATTATTTTCAATAGTATAACAAGAAGGTTGAAATTAAATTAAACTCTGTATATTCTCAAAAAAGAAACGTTTATTACACTTGTTACACTAAAAACCAATAAATATGCTTAAACCCTAGGTTAAACAAAAACATTACTGTTGTCCGTTTAAATGCCTTTAAGGTCTCTGGGCGGAAGTACTGTGATGCTGCCATCTATTGTTTGACACCATAACATTTTTGGAAACAGCGCTTTTACGGGTATATTCTAAACTACATCATTTGGACCCTCTCGTTCCTTTAAGCTCTCTGGTGTACATATTATGTTTCAAAAACGGAGAGGAGTTTCGAGAGTGCTCCTGGTTTAGAGGAGGTCCCTGAATCCCTAAGTATAAAGGGTTGTCCTATAAATTTGTCAGTGAAGTACTACGNATTAAGATATTGTCTAAAGCGAGTCCTGTCTGTAATTGTCCGATATAAACGAAACCAGTCGAGCGACTGGTGAAAGTATTGATGAAACTAGGATATGTAAGATTAGATATCTGATCATAATACCCCAAAAATTATATATCTTTGTAATGTTAGTTTTGGCCATAAATCTATTTTCTTATTAACTGGTTGCGATACATCCTTTATGAAAAGGCAATATTAGCCTCTATTTGTTTCTTAGGTGGTTTAGTGGTTTCACACTCTTGCCAACAGATGTCCACACCACAAATAGAAGGCACCATAGTTTGTATTCTATCTGAAAATAAACTGAATTTGTTGCTCAAAAGTAAACTAACAATGGAAGTAATGTTCGTGTTCAACGCCAAATGGAATGAGCAACATCGAAATAGGTAGAGTTTGATATGCT
>KZ876311.1:24273-34715 GCA_003456935.1 Machilis hrabei
CTGGTGTATGGTAAGAAATTTCTTTTCATTTTTCAAGTAATCATTGCTCTTATTAACTTGCATGATTCAAACCAAGCTTGTTTGGAAGATTACAAGATAATGATCGTTTCAGTAATGTTTCACATGGGTCGGTTTGGTGCAGTCATATTTATAAGCAATTGGGTATTTTATTTTTGTTTGGGAAAAAAGAGAGGAGAAAAAAAAATCTGAAGTTGGGGTTAGATGCAACAAATTACATTATTGATCACTTTACAGTGGATTAGCATATTGTAAGGTGTGTTGGTGTTTGCTAGCTAAGTATTTATTTAGAAAATATATATATATATTTTGGGTTGCTATAGTAATTTACCTTAGCATTTTGCTCTGGTAAAACTGCTGAGCACATACCTATATGCAGTGCTAAGAAGATGCATGTTCATATCATCTTTGCTAAATGTAAAGGGTATGAAATCTAAAGTTATTCTGAATTTGTTTTATTTTGCAGCTCCTATCATAGATAATACAAGATATAAGTCACTCAAATTCAAAGTTACTCAACGGACTGTGCTCCATGGGTTTGCCGGCTATTTTGATGCCGTCTTGTACAAGGATGTGGTGTTGAGTATTACTCCGGAGAGGCACTCTCATGGAATGTTTAGCTGGTTTCCCATTTTCTTCCCTATTAAGGTAAGTGAAATGTAATGAAATATGGTAGTGTACATGATTTGTAATATACAGGGTGTTTCAGAACATGTGTTACAAACGCTGGGAGGACNTTGGACACGTCAAAACAATGAAAAAAGTCTATGTGAANATTTGTTCGGAAATGTCTCCTTTCTGATTTATAGGCCTATTTGTATTACCAAAATTACAATGGAAAATACTGCAGGGATAGATTTGCACGTAAGCTAACGTAGGCCTACACGTTTTGATTTATCAAAGACAGGGTGTGTTATGAATACGTAGACGTTACAAACGTCTGGGGCTTGTAGGGCGNTCAAAGGGGATTATGATTTATCAAAGACAGGGTGTGTTATGAATACGTAGACGTTACAAACGTCTGGGGTTTGTAGGGGATTCAGAGGGGATCACGTTTGTGGGTTAATTGAACAAAAGTTATCCCCTCTGACTCCTCTACAAGCCCCAGATGTTTGTAACGTCTACGTATTCATAACATACCCTGTCTTTGATACATCAAAACGTGTAGGCCTACGTTAGCTTACGTGCAGATCTATCCCTGCAGTATTTTCCATTGTCATTTTGGTAATACAAATAGGCCTATAACTCAGAAAGGAGGAATTTCTGAACAGATGTTCACATAGACTTTTTTCNTTGTTTTGATGTGTCCAACGTCCTCCCAACGTTTGTAACACTTATTCTGAAACACCCTATATACATCATTTAGTGAATATTTTATTTAAGTTTATAAAGCACACAAAGATATAATTAGACAGTTATTATAATTTCCTGTTTGGGGTGTAAAAGTTTTTCACTTCCGGTGACAGAGGCAAAAATCATGTTCAGTAATGGTTTAAAGCACAAAAAAACACTGAAATATAATAATGTCGCACATCAAATCTCACAGAGGCAAAGCAGAGCTCCCTCTCGGAAACAGATGTGGCTTTTGTTGCTATCAAATATTACAGAAAATCATGTCCATCTGGGGCTCTAACCCAGGATTTTTGGAACCAGCTCTCCTGTCTGTGTTGATAACTTTTTTGCACTTAAGACCACATTTGGCTCTCTATCTAGGTATAAACCCAGCCAGTGGGCACTTTGTATTAATAACAGAGGCTATTCAAACACTGGATTTGTTATTAATTTTGAAAGATCTAAAATTTGAACGTAAATACACTGACAGGGTGGCCACGGAACCGGGAATATTCAGGGAATTTAATATTAATTCTGGAATTCTTCCTTTTCTGTATTCATGGCAGTGTGTATTCCACATATTACGCTTATTATCGGGCATTATCTTTATTAAATTCACAGGAATATATGTTTTTTTGCCCTCTCCTAACAAAAACTGTTAGTGAGAGAATGTAAACAAAAAAAGGATTCTTCTCATTGGAGGGGGGGGGAGAGAAGTTGTGATACCGAAACGAACATGCGGGAGAGTGTAATCTGACTGACGGGAATACCAGTTCAACTTGGTGAGAAATCAAGAGTAGGTAATTTATTTTTGTAATTGAGAAAACAAGGGTGAAAGGGTCCTTGTGTGNGTTGAGAAAAACTCTTATCGTGGTGGGCATTATAANTAATCCTTGCCTGAGACAGATTTTCAAAGGAAAGATTAGTATTAAAATCAAATTGGAAACATTGACAAACAAGGAATTCAAAGCCAGGAGAGAAATAAATGAAGGGTCCGATTGTGCTCTTAAAAATCAAACGTATTCCACGTTCCTCTGTGTCCTCTTATATATACACTGTCGTATCATAATAATGATATGACCACCTACTTAATAATGGAAATAACCACCCTTGGCCCGGATAACGGCGGCGAGACCCTGGAAGGTAGCCGGAAGCACAGGTACCCGTTCGGAATTTAGCAAAGCACGGAGGGCCCGTAGATTAAGCAGTTGTGGGTCAGCACGCCAAACCTATTGGATTTAAATCGGGCAATTTTGGTGGCTAAGGGAGAACGGAGACATCACTGTCGTGTTCCTCGAACCAGTCGCGNATCGCCTTATCGACATGGCTAGGCGCATTGTCCTGTTGGTAGACACCATCACCATCAGGGTAAACATGCAACATGAATGGATGCACATGGTCCATGACGATGGCCAAGTAGCCATTGGAGTTCAGGGTCCCATCCGGTGGTACCAGCAGTCCCAGGTCATAGCAGGGAAACATCCCCCTGACATATATGCACACTGCCACCACTGGCCTGTACTTGACCAACATGCGTGTCTGAATGTTGGTTCTCGTGTGTCTGACANTGTACCCGCCACCGTCCATCACATTTNGGGAGTGGAAACTTGGATTCGTCACAGAAGGCAACCTTTTTCCACTGTCCAATGACTGTAGTTCTGTTCGAACTGCAGGCGTTGTTGCCGATGGACCTTCATTAACATGGGCGCCTTCATGCAACGTAGACTCTGGAGGCCCATGCATAACAGGGTTCGTTCCACTGTTATTGGGGACACAGCGTTTATTTGAGTGGTCAATTGCTGCACTGTTGCATGTCGATTAATTACCCTATACCAGTCAACGGAGGCGACGTTCTCCTCTGGGGTCGATGGCCTTTGGGGCTCCACAGTTATGATGTCGGGAGGTACTCGATGTGCCATCGGTCCATTCTTGGTACATCCTTACTATGGCAGCTCAAGAACAGCCCACGAAGTCTGCGGTTTCAGAGATGCTACCACCCTTGGCCTTGTAGCTGATGATCATTCCTTTTTAAACGTCCGTCAAATCAATACTCGGCTCGTTTTTTTTTTTGCGCTACGCACAATGGCTGATCTGTCCTGGCCTGCTGCTTGTATACAACACTGGCATACACCAAAATAGAGGACAGGGCTAAGGGAAGGCTTTTTGTGCCGACCGAGATTTGAACGTACTCGGTTAAAGTAATGGCTACCNTTTGTGATGAGAGGACCCACGTATTTGTGCTAGGGGTAATGTCCATATTCTTTGTGATTGACCCATCCATCCTGCCCTTGTTATTCATGGTATATGTGGAATATTTTTTAGATATTACACAAATTGTGCTCACTTTCATAATCTCAAATCAGGCAAGCAAGACTTTGACAGTAAAAGATGCTGTCACATTCAGAACTTGAGAATGTTGTTATCTTATGCCCAAATCTTTTATTGTTTTTCAGGATCCCATTTTTTTAAACGAAGGAGACGAACTTGTAGTTAATTTTTGGAGACTGACGAACAAGAAAAACGTGTGGTACGAATGGTGTGTCGACGAACCACAGCCGAGCGCTATTCACAATCCCAACGGCAGGTCGTACACCATCGGGTTGTGATCGCGCCAACGGAAGCCCCGACTTGCAGACAAACGTGTTTTGAAGTTGAAACCAAAAACGTGGTTCATGAACCAAGAATTATTGAGTTCAGGCAGAGACTCAGGAGTTGATCCACTTCATCACGTGTGCTCATTCGAGAAAGTCCAACTTTATGTATTGGTGTTTACTTTTTATCTGAACTTCGTACAAAATTTGTGTCTGTGCACTGAACGTCACTGTTATTATGTTGTTTTTTTTTTGTAAACCAGGTGTCATTTTATGTACATTCAGGGATATTTTCTGTCACTCGAATAATATATGATCCACAATAAGTGTATATGACTTTTTGTTTCTTCTCCTTTGTGCCTATTTTTTTTTTAATGGAACTGGGAAACCCCTCAGCGTTACTGCAGCATTTAAAGATTTCACCACAGATACCATGGCANGCAACGAAATATTAATGTTTGTAATTTATTAAGATAGGCCCATCCTGTAAATATTTCTAGTCNCCAAGATATCTGCGTATCACGGTCTATGGTTGGTGTCTNCCTTTCCATGTACGAGGTCTGATAATTAAGTTCGCGAACCCACCACCGTGTGCTTGCCATGGCAGCACTGGACAGAAATCTCGGTATGGTTTGACNATGTTGGCATATCAGCGTTACACAGCTGCGTTGTTTTGATCGTATGGCAGTCTCTTTGTGACTGGCATCTATTATTGTCTGTGTGTGTTTTGGNGTGTCATCGCGAAATATCGGGGTTTGAATTAGAACAACGAACGNACATTAAATTTCTGTTAAACCTGGTAACAGTGGAATCAAAATCAGAGATAGTTAGTGCAAGTTTACGGGGATAATGCTATGAATAAAACGGCAGTTTTCAAGNGGATGAAACGGTTTTCTGAAGGAAGAGAAAGTGTCGCTGACGAAGAGAGATCAGGACGGCCAGCCACGAGCAGAAATGAAGAAAACGTTGCAAAAGTTCNTCAAATTGTGAGTGAAGATCGTCGGCTAACTGTCAGGAGCATAGCAGAGCAAGTGAACATGTACAGAGAAACAGTTAGGAAAATCTTAACTGAAGATCTTGACATAAGGTAGGTGTGTGCAAAAATGATCCAAAGGAGCTCACTGAAGAACAAAAACAAAGAAGACTAGAAATTTGCAAAGACCTTTTGGAGAGGCAAGATGACATTTTGGGCCCTGTCATCAGAGGTGATGTAACATGGGTCTACCAATACGACCCTGAAACGAAGCAGCAAAGTGCACAATGGAAGACTGCCAATTCTCCACGACCAAAAAGGTTCCGTCAGTCCAAATCAAGACTGAAAACAATGTTGCTAATTTTTTTTTATATTAAGAGGGATTGTTCATTATGAGTTTGTATCAACTGGAAAAACAGTCAACCAAGTTTACTATTTGGAAGTACTGAAAACGCTGCGTGAAAAAGCTAGACTGAAACGACCTGAACTTTTTGCCAACAACTTATGGATCCTGCATCACGACAACACACCTGCTCATACGTGAGGGAGTTTTTAGCTCGTAAACAAATAACTGTNTTGGACCACCCTCACTATTCACCGGATGTAGCCCCTAATGACTTCTTTCTGTTCCCGAAGATAAAGGAAATATTGAAAGGAAGGCGCTTTGATGACATCAGGAGTAATATGACGCCGTTCCACAAAACCAGTTCCAAAATTGTTTTGAAGGGTGGACTAGGCGCTGGCATCGGTGTATAGCTTCCCAAGGGGAGTATTTTGAAGGCGACCCCAGTGATATTCGGCAATGAGTTCGAGAACTTTATTNTCAGACCTCGTATAACCAAACCATGGTATTTTCCTGTATGTGTTAACTGGTTATGTTGTATTATGTATTTTGCCGACAAAATGACATTGTGATAAACTTTATTTAAGGTTATCTGTACAAACNAGTTGTCTCATATACCCAAATTATAATCATTCATATTTAAGAAACTGGCATAGTTGTCAAATAGAGGAAAANATATATATCTTAGATTGTATTGTTTTGTGGTGGATGTGAATTAGTTAAATACTGGGTTGTGTAGAATTAATAGGCAAAACCAGTAGCATTGTCATAAGAAAAGGTAAACCGTAATTATCAGAAAGACGAACTGTATCGGTAACTTCGTGATTGGAATTGGAATACATTCAAAAGGTATTTATGTAAAACACTTATTTATACAGGCTGTTATACAGTAATGACCTATAGAAGTAGATATAGGTCAGTTTTTCCCTTTCTTTCTTCTTGGAGCATCAACATTTGTTATAACACCACTCTGTCCGATTAAAGAAAAATCTATTGTGATGATGCCATCCAATTTACATTACTCATATTACTGTTTACAGACTTTTCATCATCACTTTCACACTTTGAATCATTACTAGATTCATTCATGTCAAAGAACAGAACTATCACTTTTGAGCAATTACTTCATCTGTCAGAGTTTTGTTTTGCCTTTTCATAGCCATTGTAAAAACTGAATGGCAAGAAGTTGCACGATATTAATTTTCGTACCAAAATGAAGTGAACTAGCAGGTAATTCAACAGAGCGAATATGGAACTTGAAGTTGAATACGTATTCATTGTAGGATCTTTGAAAACGAGCGTTTCAAGACAGGCTAGCCAACTCAAATATGAAGAAAAACTGGTGTGCGTGTATAGACGGGTTATACAACACGGAGGCAAAGAGAGTGCGTCTTAAGACGGTTTAGCCAGTTAAGGGGTTAACAGTGTAATTTGCTTCGTCACAGCACAAAAATGAACATGAGTTAAGAAGCCAAGCAAGAGAGGCCCAAGTGTCTCCTGTTTCGTGGCCACAAAATCGAGTCTTCGATGCACCTTTCTAAAGTAAGGGATTCGTTGGGATTTTTGGTGTACCCATGAATACATCTTTGCAGAAGCTCTTCATTGTTAGATCATCAAATACTGGTTTGGTTATATTCATTACAGCAGAGGTTGAACTGTTTCAAATTTTTACGTGCTTCAGCCAACTAGTTAAAATCTTTTTAAAAGCGATGTATGGTAATGAAGAACAGGGATCGAGCTACAACGAAACAAAATACTATACTTTTTAAAAAAATCGCCTCCCTTTTCCACTTAAAAGAAGCTTATTTTTCTATTCAAAATTCGATGTCCGGTTTAATGTCGACGTGCCCCAGTATTTATTGTATTGTCACCCTGTGTGTTATTAGCTCATTTCTCAATGAGACTTACTACTCTCATTTTCTGTACATGTCGTCTACATGCATGAAATCACTTATGACTGCTTTTTATTTTTACGAGCTCCTCTCTCTAACTATTAATGGGTTCGATTCAAGGAACGGTTTTTTGTAACGCCTGGAATATTCACGCTTTAAATACAAAATGAAAGGGATATTTAGACTTGTATACATTAAAAGCAACTTTCTCTGTGACAGAGCATTGGTGGTTCTTAAGTNAAAATGCTTAGTGTAATTAGTGTCCTAAAATCAGTAGTGGTAAAAAGCCCTATCTAGCACGTGGAAAAAAATTTGAAGGTTTTGGATGCCAAATTTGATAAACACGCGGTGGTAGGTGCTGCCATCTAATATCGGATTCTGTACACATTTCATCATAATATCTGATTCTGTACATATTTCATAATATTCTAGGTGTGGGTCGAACCCTGGTTTTTGCATCCGAACCGAACTTACCAAAAACTTCGACTTTCGAACCCGAACCGAAACCTTAGGGTTCGGTTCGGTTCGACAGACAAACCTTCGACCCACTACTAACAAAAAGTTCCTTTGTAAAATTTTAAAATTGGATCCCAAGTTCGCGAACCCGAACCGAACTTACCAAAAAGTTCGAACCCTTAGGGTTCGGTTCGACAGACGAACCTTCGACCCACCACTATAATATTCCTTCATGAAATTGTTACATTTCAATATTCGGATGGCTTTTGTATAAAATAAGGTTAACACTGAACGTAAACACGTACTTTTATGTGACAAAAAATTGTGATTAAATACGTAATTACGAGGCTAACCTTATTTTTTAAGAATAAACAGTACCCTCTATTGAAATATGTACAAAAATAGATAATAAATGGCAGCACCTTCCATCGCGAGTTTATCAGTTTTGGCATCCGCATAGGGACAAAAAATTAATTTGAGGTTTGCATACTACTTATTCTAGACTACTGTAGNATAATACATATAGCTGTTATAATAAGTTAATATAATCTGTGAAGGATGGATAGCTACTAGAGCTTTTCGTTATTTTAACCGTGTATTCCAGGCATCCTAAATTTTATGAAACGAAAATGTAAAACATATAAAGTTATATACATTATCATGTTATATCCCNTATACAAAAGAAGTATTCTAGGATGGTCCAGGTGGGCAACCACGATGAAATACATTAAAATTACTGATNTCTTGCCATGCTCTTATGTTGTTTTCGCAGTACAGTATCAGCATCGATTCTGTCNNNTCCAAACGAAGCGTAGCGTGAAATTTCGTTTCGCTTAAAACGCCAATTTTCGTTCACTTACCAAGCTACGAAAAATTAAATTCGCTATTACGTCTTTCAGGCTTCGCCTGAAAGACGTAGCGAATTTAATTTTTCGTAGCTTGGTAAGTGAACGAAAATTTGNGTTTTAAGCGAAACGAAATTTCNCGCTACGCTTCGTTTGGATATGACAGAATCGATGCTGATACTGTATTTTATCACCACATGAAGTCAATGCCATCAGATGGTTTTAATTTTTCCTGGAACTAGCACTTATCAGAAAATAAAATGATAGTAAAAATCAAGAGACTGAAATTTATTTGAGGCTCCGACTAAACATTGTCATAATGTTTTTTGCTTTGGTGTTCCACATCAAAATACAATATCTAGACATTGCACTGTCTCACTCTTTTCTCTGGTGATCCTTTAGCTCCTCTCGGATGATGTTACGTAGTGCTCTGTGCGAGTCTTGTAATTGCTTGGGATTTTTTTTATATTGGATTTAACTAACCTGAGTGTTTGTTGAAATTTATTGGTGTTTTTCTTGTGTATATGGACACTTAAATTGTTGCATCTGATGTGTGTACTTTCTCTGTTGATAATTTTGCTCATTTCTTATTGAAGACTATGTTAAGAACTTTTTGTCTATTTTTTCCATCAATACATCTCTCTTCAACTGTGGTGTATACATTTTATTTTCGTTTTTCCTTTACCTGATATACAGGGTGTTTAAAAAATGTGTACCAAAAATTGGAGAGCGTGTTATTTGGACCCAATAATGTTATTAACATTTTTTTCACAGACCTTTCAGACTAATGGTTCAGCCATAATTAAGCAATTAAACTGTCGAATCACGAGACGCGTTACAGAAACGCCACGCCCACGCGTTAGAATTGGCGAATGAGAAGTGCCAATTCTAGCGCGTGGCCGTGGTGTTACTGTAACGCGCCTCGTGATTGGACAATTTACTTGCTTAATTATGGCTANACCATTAGTCTGAAAGGTCTGTGAAAAAAATGTTAATAACATTATTGGGTCCAAAGAACACGCTCTCCAATTTTTGGTACACATTTTTTAAACACCCTGTATTTTATTTTACAAAGAAGAATCATCAGGAGCAAAAACAGTTTGAAAAAGAAGCGAGACTAATCTTTAGTAAAGAATTTAAAAAGATAAGAAAATCGTAGTACTCTTTCACACAGGTTGTTAGAAATTACAAGAAAAGACAGAAATGCGACCTTTTTTACAAGTGAATGCAGAAAACATTCCATTCCGTGTGCAGTGCCGCCTGTTCATTTTTACGGATCGTCAGTTAGAGCCATTATTGAAATGGGCTGTTGAAACGTTGAAAAATGTGAACATTAATATTTTGTAATTTGTGTTGGCTCATAAGATCGATAACCTAAAGAAAAAATATTAATTTCCAAGGTTGACAAAAGAAATTGATAGTCCTATGGAATCAAAATAAATATGAAGAATAAATGAAAACTTAAAAAGGAAAATTAAAAATGGAAAAACTAAAATTCGCGAACAGGACCAAGAGCTGTATCGATATAATTGTGATATTTTTTAAAGAAACGAGGAACTTCATTGAGTAAAGATTTTCACTTTCAAGACATTTATTATATATTTTACAACGTAAACGTTTCAAGACATTTTGTCTCGTCGTCAGAACAGTGTTTGTTTACATAGTGATACATATAGTAGTAGGGATATGAGTATTATTGATATTGAATATTCCATGTTGAATTTTGGGTGGTTTTGGTGTTTTTTTATTAAGTTGAAGTATATTTGGGGTAATGTTTGTGTGTCTGAGCTTCTATTCATGCTATTGGGATGAGAAATTATTGAAATTTGTTCTTTAACCAGTCGTTTATTAAGGTCTGTTTCAGTGTGTAGAATTTGGGTTCCTTTGAAGTCAATGTTAAAATGATTGTGGGTATGACAATGATGGGAAATGGCACTTTTTTAAGTTTCTGTATTTTTTATGTTATTTTTGTGTTGCGATATTCTGTTTTTT
>KZ876315.1:10685-29268 GCA_003456935.1 Machilis hrabei
ACGTGGGGGTTTCCATTGAACTATCACACAACATAGACTGCCATTTGAAATTTTCAGGTTGATAGGCCTACCAGGCCTATCATACAGTTCAGAATCACGATTACGAGTTTTTAAGTTTCCCACAACACTCTTAGAGATACCCTTTTTTATCTTGTTTTAAAATCTATACTAGAACGCTCAATATTAAGGTGTTGCCGGATTTTCTTTTACACACTGTATATGATAAGCTCATTACACACCCACGCATAATTGTTATGTACTAATTTTAAATTCAATAGATGCAGAACTCACTTAAAATCTGAAACACGTAGGAAAATTACAGTAGCACACGTTTTTCTGCAATTTCACGTAATTCTACTATGTTCTACTTACTTCTTTGTGTTTCTAACATCGATAGATTAATGAAAATAGTATCATTATATATTTGTTAGTATAAAAATAAATTTTTTATTACTCTCCCTGTCTGTTATATTTTTATTTCTACCGTTGTTTTTCTTACATTATTCTTGTTGCGCTAATGCTGACTTTTATCTGATACAAATTCCACCGAAAATCTCTTCTACTAATTGTTTTAAACATTGCTTTATGCATAATAGTAAAAGTAAATATTAGATTATTACCGACGTTAATAGTATGTGAAGAATATATAATCTTAAATTCCGTTAGCTTTGTTTCCATCGTGTAACGTGATTGTTAGTTATGTTTAGTTGATCAAATCACCCCAGGATCCAATTTGTGTAAATTGTTCGATATGTGTTGAAAGTAGCAACAGATACTGAGTGTATTCGTTTTGTACGTTTCATTCAATAAACGATTTCTAAGGGTAATTCTCCTTACAAAAAGATCTAGCATTGCTATTATTTTTGTATTCATTTTATATAACAAAATATGTTTTGTTAAACATGCCTCGAGTAATCTCATTTTTTTTCTAGAAACACTAACTAAAATAATGATTTGACAATTTCAGTAACTTAAGAAAAATAATACTTAAGCTGATTGAAATAAAAACGTGAATTTTAGACGGCGTTTATATTACAACAAACAACTGAATATATTTCATTTTAGTATCACGCATCAATAGGTATAACAGCTTTGTCTATTAATTAGTCATCTTCGCTAATACATACGAGGGTTTTTTTTTTTTCAAGGTCCGATCGGTCGCGAAATAAAAACCCATGCAAAAATCGGATGAACCTTTGCGCATATGTGTTGCGCAGCGTCTCTAGTATGGCCTTCAATCACGCCGCGTCACTTNNTTTANTTCTGAANANGCAGCTAGCACGTAAACATGTCTACAACAATAGCATCTCCCACCAAGTGTGAAGTGCGTGCGGTAATTCGATTTATTCAGGCTAAGGGGTGTAATGCAGCTGCAATTCATCGACCATACAGCCCGGACTTGGCTCCACCTGATTTTCACCTCTTTGCTCACATGAAACGCTGGCTAGGAGGACAANATTTTGGCACAGACATCGAGCTGCAGACCAGCGTAGAAACATGGCTGAAAACACAGGCGGCTCCGTTCTATGACGAGGGTATTGGAAAGTTGGTACCACGTTACGACAAATGTCTAAATCGGAGTGGCGACTATGTAGAGAAATATCATAACTATGTAAGTACTGTTACAAATAATTTTTTTTTTATTTTCTCAGTGGTTTTAATTTCGTGACCGATCGGACCTTGAAAAAAAAAATAACCCTCGTATATTAGGTGTAATTTCAATTCAAAGCATCAGCGAAATAAATCATGAATATTACATCCTATTGCTAGAATAGCTGTATAAAAAAGTGTAACTATTACTACTTACGCATAAACTGCTGATATGAAAACTAGAATTTTGATGATGGTTGAATCTTAAAGTGTTTCTTCGATTCATAGAACTGCGAGTTTTGTTAAATTCCTGTAAACGTGGTACATGTCCTAAAGGTTCATTTAAGTTTATCACTGTAGATATGGAAGTTTTCTTCGGTGTCTTTCCAACGTTCTCAAACATTTTTCGAAACTTAAAAAGAATGAACACATATTCAACAATTGCGCAAAAAACGTAAGAGATGCACGTGATCAACCATATATCTTGATAGTTGAGCTTCATTGAGGTTGGAGCAAATTTTCTGCAAATTGAATTAAAATAGTTTTAATCTTACTTTAGCAATACTTTAATTTTTAAAAAAATACGTAAAATTGACTGTGTAATTGCTAGAATTAGGTAAGCTCAATACTAAAACAAAAAATTTAATAGTAGAGCAATTAGATAAAATAGTTTGCTTTTATTCTGCTAAACAAAATAGTATAATCTCCTCGAACTTCACATCCCAAATTCCCTACATCTAAGGCCTCCATATGAAAAGAATTTCACGTAATGACCTTTTGAAACATCCACAGAATCGGACAAATAAAAACACTTAATTAAAAAAGCACAGTAAAGTATCATCAGTCATTAAAGTTACCTGCAGCTACTTAAGAGGAATTTAAAATAATGGCCCAACTCTTACATACATGAAGTTTTATTAATAAAACATTCACATGTGTATAATTTCTACTCTAGCTATAACTGTCCCATACATAATGTAAATGAAACATGTACTTTGAAGAGGTTTTAAGTACAAGAAGTCCTGAGACAGTCACCCATCCTTAAAATTATTTATGAAGAATTTAGCAAGTCATTTTTCTACATACAATTCTTTTTCGTTTCAATGTAGTGTTTTGGCCCCCCAAAACTACATTTTATTTACATATGACTTATGATGCACACGTGATTTAGTTATATTTTTTTATGAGAAAGGTAATTTAAAAAAAAGTTAAATATGATAAACAAATACAAAGGATTCTACTTCCAAACTTTAAAAAACAAAAACACACTCTAGGCAAACAAACATATACAGCTTATTCAGATTTCTGAATCCACCTTGTATCAGGATGATCGCGTATTTTACGATTTCCTTCAGATCTCCTAATTTACAAGAAATATAGAAAGTAACGTAATTAATGTTCCTTGTAATTGAGCTTTTTGCAAATTAAATGTTATCTGTATTTTCAGATTTAGACTTGGACCAGAACTTACTGTATCTTTAAGTGTACTTTTATTGCACTAAGACTAGTACAGATTATATTGTAACCATTATCAATAATTACATGGATGAATATTAAGAAGATACGAATCATATAATTTTAAAATTAATAATTAATCAGCCACTGTTGCTTGAAGTGAATGTGTCTTTTGAAATCAGTTGCACTTATTACCGACACCCAAGGAAAATTAGACAGAGAACAAGCTAGTCAGTGAGAGGCTCAGAGAGTCACTTGGTTATGTGAGGTTTTCGGTTATTGCTATTAGCATCACGGATCCCTAAAGCCAATTAGCCTTGTGAAATCAGAGAGTCAGTCAGAGTTGCAGTTATCATTAAATCACGGTAATTGGCAAACAAGCATAAGAGAACAAGAAAAACAGGGCACCGGGATTTAGTCAGGTACAGCAGAGTTGTATATTGGATAGGTGTTATTTTTCTCAAATAAATTTACATGTATTATAATTATCTTGATTATGTATATTTATTATTCTTCCCCCATATTTAGCTCTATCAACTCATTCTACAAAATGAATACAGTAAAGTTCATGGACAACGTATGGGTTGAGGACTGGTGCACGATTTAAAACTTAAACTGACTACCAGATTATTTGCTATAAAAATTACTGTTTTTTTAGTTGGGATTTTAGTGGAATTGTTAGGAGTCATAAAATATTACAGGAAAGTCCATCATTATTTTTATTAGAGCCAAATGAACGGTTAAAATTATTACACACACAAAACGGTTTATACAAATGTAATGGCAAATAGCCTAACAACACGTACTAACGTCTATTACCAGTGAGTTGTTCAGAACGGTATGATATAGCAGCACATCCCAACACACGAAGCATTACTAGAGTCTACTCTAACTCTTAAAAATGAAATGTAGGTGCCCAAAGAGCACAAAATGCCTCTTCAGCAACGAAACAGTTTCATATAAGCCTAAGTGTGATCAAATCATGCAAGATCAAGTGAACTACTAACTCTAACGCAGTTTATATATAAATATACTAATATGATGGTGTGTAAATTATTGTACATACCAAACTAACAAACAATATAAAATGTATGGTAAAGTATTAGAAAAACTGATAGCTTTTAAACAAAAAATGATGTTATATGATACATGACAATATTAAAAAGATTTTAATGTGAGTGTTAGTATGTAAGATAATTGTACAATAACTTCAAAATATAAAAAGCATTTAATTTGCATTCTTGTTTAACAACTGCAAGTTAAAATTTAGTATATTTTGACTTTTCAAATACATAGACCTATTAAGAAGACTATGGAAAAATATTGGCAAATCAATTTTCTGTATTAGCCATTAATATTTGTTTTGTACGGTGCCATTTTGTTGTTAGAATTTGCTAAACGAGAACATTGATATTTAAAAATAAATCAAACGTTTTAAGAATACAACTGTTTAACGTTTCAAAATTTGAGATAATTTGATATTTCAAACCTTAGAGGAAAAGGTGTAAAAACGGGCACAGGTGTAAATATGGGCACCCCTCCCTAGTGGCTAAGGGAGGTACTGAAGACTGGCGGCGAGGACTGTAGATGGCGCCATTTGCTAATATAATATAGCAGAGAGCAGTTGGAACCATTCTTTCAAGTAGTGTGGATGCAGCGTGANTTATNGTGCAAATTGGTGTTTATTCTGGACTGCAAACTTTTGAGAGGTATGTGAAATCGTTTTCTTTTCATGTTCTTATGTTTAGTTAAAAATAATGTCACAGTGATATCCGGAAAGCGGAGATCTTAAGCTACTTTTTGAAGCACACCTTTAGTCACGCACGCTTTTAGGTTACATGTGATAGTGGCCATCTTTCTTAGGTGGGGTTGGTGTAAATATGGGCCCCCCATTTAAAGGGTGCCCATGATTACTCCACCTTTTTTAAATATTAAATTTCAGTGGAGTCAGAGAGGTGTTGTATTAAATATTTCTACACATAAGACACACTTCAGTGCTAATGATGTTTTTCTGTTTGTTGCAGAATGCCGAGGACGAAGAAACGTTATGAATGCAAGAAAAAGAGGTATCAGTGGGATAAATCTCACATGGTAAGTGCCATCTCAGCTGTGAAAGCAAAAGAGGCTTCCGAGAAAGGTGCTGCAAGAAGGTTCGAAGTACCTCGTAGTACTCTGCAGAGATTTCTTAAACTTGATAAAAACCCCTAGTAAGCGGTTCAAGAAGCAAGGCTTGGAAGGAAACCATTCTTAAATGCAGAGCTCGAAAACCAGTTAGTTTCGTACCTGCTAGTGATGGAGCAAAAATCTTTGGGTGCACTTTGGCAGACCTGAGAGGAATGGCATATTTACTTGCCCAGAGAAATGCCTTGACAACTCCTTTCAAAAACGGAGAAGCAGGGCGGGCTTGGGCTGATCTTTTTCTTGAAACACACAATTTCTGTAAATCATTTTTTTCCCTGTAATACATAAATTCTCTACCATTTTGTATTGTTTTATCCTGTTTTTTTTGAAGAGGGCCCATATTTACACCCCATTTTTTCTGGTGCTTTTTTAAAAGCTTTTTGTAAATCGTCGTTTTCGAAATTAAATTATTGATGTTAATCATTGTTTTGCCTTTTCTCATTTAGGAAACTTGTTATAGTTGTTAATGAAAGACAAAAATCTAGAATTTTTCAAAATGAAAGTAACTTTAAATCAAAAACAAACGAGGGTGCCCATATTTACACCTTTTCCTCTATTATTATAACCTAAGCATATGGTTCTTATCCAAATACGCTTTGGAAAGTTTGATAAGTGATTTTGAAGAAAAANAATTGCCATGAACTCGACACTGTAATTAATATCCAGCATGCAAATTAAATGGCGCATAAGAATTTCAGAGCGCAATAAAGTGTGCATAAATAAATCGAAATCAACAAATGTCATTGTCTAGTGAAACGCGATTAAAGTCATACATGTGGCAATGTTGCTGCATAACTGAACCTATGTTTTTCGTAAATGACAATAAATTACGTATATAAAGATGCTCCTCTACTTTAGGGCCCCTGGATAAGAATTTGAATACACGGAAAGCTTTGTTTGTGCTGATTTGTGCCGGTGTGGGTGATTTAAGCCCAAACCAAATCATGATTTCTTTTTTTAATTATGATAATTTCGTATAACTTGAATTATTTAAAATGTTTCCTTTTCTAACATATCTGCTAAAACTGGAATGAAATAAAAATATTAATTTAAACTAATTAAATCATAATTTTGATTTAACATTGTAAATCATGCCTACAAATAACCTACCATTGAACGTAAAGCGTAACTATACGTATTTTATTAAATCCAAAACAAGCTGTTGTGCTGGGATACAACTGTGTGCGTCCACGTATTGTATCAAGAGAGAGCGCTACCACATTACCAGCTAGTAATAAGACACTGCATTCGCAAAATAAAGTCAATCTTTAACTGCTCAATGTACTTGTGTAGGTAAATTGCTGTTGGAAAATTTTCCTGAAATTGTTGAAAATGTCAAAGTAGGGAATGTTTCCTTAACATAAGTTGATGGAAAAGATGTTACCTGTGTAGGTCAAATAGTTTTACCTATCCAATTCGAAGATAGACAATATCATATCGAAGAGCAAGTAGTTCCTGAATGAAATCAGTTCTGTTTACTGGGTATAGGTTTCTTGAGAGAGCAAAAGCTCAGGATCGATTTTTCTAATAATCTATATAAACTTAATGACCATGAGCTACACTCGTTGAATGTAATGAATGGAAAGATCAATGAAATTGATTTTACAGTTTCAAAATATCGTGAAATTGTCAAAAAGGCGCCTTGCCTTACTGACGTTCTGAAGCATAAGATCGAGCTTATTGATGGAAATTAAGCAAATATATTATCCTATGTCGTCTTATAGACTTTAGATTTTGCACGAAAAAGTAGATGACTTGATCGCTAAAGGAAAAATAGAAGAATCCAGAGCTCTGATGATGGAAAAAATATGTCGAAAAAATTAAGAAAAAAATATTTTCGAAAAAAAAACTTGGAAAAAAAATCAAAAATTTTCCCAACCATACTTGAACAGAGCTCCGATGATCACGCCAGAAAAATTTCAAAAAACTTTTCAAAAATGTTTATCTACCAGAGATCTGAAAATTTTTGAAAATTTTTGGCATACACAAATTTTTCCAACCAGAGGAAAACAGAGCAAAAATTTGACATCGAAAAATTTTTGAAAATTTTTCTACACCAGAGGAAAATATACCTAGACCGGATGTGACGTCACAGACACTGTAACGTCACTTCCGTTCAGTCAAGTGGCCCCTCTACCTCTAGGGATAATGACATCTCCGAGCCAAGCCGTATTGAAGTTAATTTTTTTTTTTTTATTAAAAATGTCTGTTTTTCGGAAATTTGTGTTTTTATGTTAGAGTTGGACTAGTGAGCATCACCCGATGCACATATGTCTTTTTAAAAATTCGTATGTTGTTTTTTAAAAGTAAAAAAAAAAATATTTCGAAAAAAAGATGGAAAAAATTCAAAAAAATTATTATATATGACGTCATCAGGGGTGAGAGGAGGATCTGTGGGTGAAAGGCCTTGGGATGCCCACTTTTCCCTCTACTTACATGTCACAAACCCAATTTTTAAGTAAATCTAGTGCTGAGCAGTGTTTTATTTCAACAATAATTTCTTAACTATTATAGGAAAATTATTTTGTAACACTACCATATTTTTAAATTGAGCATCCTCCACTACCATATTCCTGTTACCTACTTGATTTTATGAAATACACTAGACATCTTCTTAAAACTCTGCAAACTCTTGGATACTTGTTCCTCAAACTCTCAGCCAGGTTGCGTTCCTGGACCTGTTACTACACTTACAAAAACTTTAAATGGGATATATATATTTTTTATGAGAAAGTATATCACCTGAGTGGTGATTAAAACCAGAAAATTTTAAACCCATTCTCCAGCTAATGTTCACGATATATCGTGTCTTAGATCACACGGTGAGAAAAAGTTCTGAACTTGGCTACTGCTGTATAAGGAGCAGTAGACATAAACTTGATATATCAAACTTGGTACTGATGCCTTAACTAGGTATTCAGCTATAAAATTATTACTAATTTTTAATTAATGTTAACGAAATATATTTGAGTTTTTGGGGTATACATTTAATTGAATTTATTATTCCCAGACACGAAAAATCGTTAGAATGAACTGGAGAATGGGTCACAAAGGTATTTGAGTTGATTCCCAAAGAGAATAATATAGTTTCTCTATGAAATTAAAAACATTTTTATTTAAATAATTGTGTGAAAAAAAACTTCATTTCAACATATGCCTGAAGTACTCAAATATCTTTCCTTATCATCAACAACAATCTTGTTATTTTCAGAAACAGAGACAATAGCACAATTTATGTTGTTACTTTTACAAACACATAAAACAACTGGTATCATCTAATTCATTTCTTGAATATATAGACCAAATTCTTGTCACAATTATTATAACCCAAATAATTAAAGGCTAAAAAATGTTTATAGTACGATTACTTACATGTTATGCACCCAACTATTACTCTTTCCGGTACTGAACATCTTGGTAAGCAAACAGTTACTTAACATCTGGAGCTTAAAGGCAATATTCAGTCTCGACAGTCATTTGTGAACTTAGAGAGGAGAAATATATACAGTACATTCAATTTCGTGATGGAAAATGAAACACAAACGGCTCTTTGCATACATCACTACGTGAAGCGTGTCATTAACTCTAGATCGAAAGCGAATATTTGTCACGCACATACTCGTATATATGTTTATGGTAAGTACGCTTTATTTTATAATAGTTGAATGGAAAAATTCAATGTCTAAAATTGATTTTAAATTTGTTTCAGTGATTTTTGGCGTAAAATTGCTAAAAATATTTATTTTGGAAAAAATCTGTATATAAGTTATGTGGATGCATTGTCTTCCCGTTCAATAATATATATTTTATTTTCAATTATATAGCCTACATATGATGAATGTTGTATTTCCATGTAAACTTGTCTTTATTTATTAAAAAAAATTTATGCTCTACTTATGTGCACTTTAGTATGGATGACTTAACTTTTTTTTAATATTCAATAAACAATTTAATTATACTGTATAATTTTCATTAGGCAATTGTTGTGGCCTAACCCTTACGTAACTTTATTAACAAATAAAAGGAACCATATCCAGCCTCTATTATTCGTCATCGCCTTTCACTTAAAACCCTATTATCTTCCTAGATGACAGTACTCAATTGGTCTTTCTGCGCTCCCTCCCAGACAAATGTAGACGATAAGAAAGCTTAATTTTTCTGACTTACAACGATCGTTGCACCTTTTCCTTTAGTTCAATGATTGTAACCCCTTTCCTGCGAGTTATGCAACTTGTTTCGCTTCCGCTTCCAATAAAAACACTTTGTTGATGTTTAGTGATACGGAATTGTATAAATACTGTTGAGTAGGCATTGCTAAGAGGAGAAGACTCTATAGTACGTAGACAATAAGCAGTGTTTTTTTTAGTGTTATTTGAAGCCTTGCAATTATTAGTAAGACGACGTTGTAGATTTATTTCCAAAGTTAATTATTGGAGAAAGACTGTTTAAATAGTAGAAGTAACTGAAGACAATCAAAGCAAGTGGCATGTTGATTAACGCACTTGAAAGTAAATTGTTGTGTAGAGCTTTACGGCCTGCATTATTGTAGTGAAATTATTCACGTAAGACAATTGCTAGTTCTTCTTAAAAACAGTTAGATAATCTTCGTAAGTTCTAAGAACGTTTTGATAATTCAAGTTTGTGACGTCTCATTTTTGTGTCTATGTTCCGAGTCTACAGTGAAGCTAATACGAACTTTGGTTACTTTATTTTATTTTGAACTGTTGAAAATTAGAAGGTATTTCGAGTTTATATTGACAATAGTACAAATACGCTTTCCTTTCCGTGAGTGTACATGGACAAGTTTAACGTGTTTTGGGATTTATTTATTGTTGACATTGTTATTGTTGAGAATACCAACTACTGACTCCTTTTCTGCTCACTTCTTTGCCAGTGGTCTACTTGTCTCATACGTAAAGACATAGCTAGTGGTCCTGTGAAGTGAGAAAGTGCATGGTACGATTGACGAAGAGCTACATGGGGACTCCAAATTACACTACATCACCGAAATATTTCCTTGGAGTTGAGAATTAATGAAGATACTGTCTGAAAGCCGGAGAATCATCTTGGTTTGCACGTCGTTGGGGTCAGCGTTTTTGGAAAAGCTGTCTAGACATTTGGACTGGATATTGCTTTCCAAAATTCAATTAAAAGAACGAAACTTTTGCACTTTGTACAACATATGATTTTATCCACAAAGTTAAGTGTTATCATTTTTGAGAAATTTGTTCAACACCTTTATTTAACTCTGATAGTTTTCTGTGTTTACGAAAATAAACAGTTTGTTTTGAAGTTCAATACTTTAAAAACTTGTAATTACTATTTCCTCTGTGTTTGTAAAGTCAGCATTTTAAAAAAGCAAAATGTCATTATCATGCTTCAAGGGGTGGTTTATTAATAATCACAGCGACCAACCGGCGAATGTACTCTAGTTATGTGACCATAGCCATTAAACATAAAGTCAACTAAGCCTTTCACCACTTAGTGGATTATTGTTTGATTGTTTCACTTGCGTTTATTCACTAACGTAAACTTTACTGGCTTAGTCATGGGTTTACTTCCACCAGCTTCTCTCTCTGACATTGGCTTTACCAAGAATTTTAAACAGTAAATCAGTAGCAGAAATAGCCTATATTATGCACACGTCTACCGTAGGCGGTGCAAAACTGATCGTATATATATATGTGTATCTTGTCAGCTCTACAGTTCATAAATATCAACATTTCAAACATATTCAGAAATGACGCTATTTTCATAAAATCTAACAAAAACCTATGAATTCGAACCCTGCGATTATTATTATCAACTGATGTACTTAATATATGAAAAGTCTTGGTAAAAATAAACCTATATTGGCTGTACACAAAAAAAGGCACGTAGATTCCAACCCACGATAAAGATATTTCAACTTTAATCATCGGATGAAAATACCTAGCATATGAAAACTTTTGGTGGGAAAATCTACTTTCTACGATTAATACTTTCAAAGATAACACAATTTCCCATTAATAGAACATAGACGTGTGGATTCGAACCCATGCCCCATAGGTTGAAATCAAAACTTTGAATTTTAGTAAAACTTTGAAAAAAAAATGCTTTCTGAGATCTTGCTATATTTACTGGGAGCTGTTTCACCTGGTTCTATATCGAATACATTCCCATGGATTCTAATCCCAGACCTTCAGGTTTAAGTCGTTACACTCTATTATACTACTCAAAATTAGACAACCTTGGTGCAAAAATCAACCTTCTACGACTATTAATACTTTCTGAGTTACAGCTTCTGCCCATAAATGTAATCAAATCCTATGAATTCGAACCCGTGATTCTAGGATTTATGTCAGTTATCGAGAATTCATCTGCTCAACATTGGCAGCCTTAAAAAAAAATTACGACAAATATGTTTCATGCTGTTGCAACAATTCTGTGAGCTTTTTCATTTACTTCTAAATCAAATTAATTTCCTGAACTCTAACACACAACTGTCACTGCAATTACATTTCTTACTACATTCTTGCAAAAGAGCATATATATTGGAAGTGTTCCGAATGATTGGCTTCTTCGCAAACTGCGTGCAGCCTGAAAAAGGTATAATAATTTTTGTTTGGGAGAACTAAAAGTCGTATTGGAATGTTGTAAATCTGATACAACTTCCGTTATTTCCGGAGTACCTCAAGGAAGTGTGATGGGTCAGTTGTTGTTTCCGTTATACAGGGTGTAAATTAATTCCTATTACATCGTTCGATATTGTATTTATAAATTTTGTTATTTAGGGCATAATTACTGATATTTTCCTAAATATTATAATTTATATTTATGACATCATAGAATGCATCATTAGTTTGGATAAATAAAACAATATTTATACTGTTACGTATATACTTAATAAAACCAGTTTGTGTAGCTTAGTGGTTTATTATCAGCATCCCATGCAAACGACCGGACTAGAGCCCGATTTGTGACATGTTTTTTGTATTTCAAACATTGTCATTCTTAAGCTTTTTATTTGTGAACGATACAGATATTAATTTTTTATTTATAAAAATTAATAACAAAAGGACAGTAGTCACAGGCCCAGTAATGTGACCTATCTCGTTACCGAGACTACTGCGCTTGCGTTTACGGAATACGATTAGGGCTTGCTTATACCTACCATTTAGTTCGTTGTCAGTTTAATTGTTTTATTTTATTAATTTGTTTTTAGTTTTAATAGGTTTTAAGTTTGGAATAGCTTTCATAATCGAATTTTTAATGGAACGATTTNTATAAATGANGTGTTCAAAGATTCCTGAATCACGCAAGCACTACTGAATACATTAAACGTTTTTAAACACTAACACACTGCTAACAAATTATTGCAAGTTTGTGATCGGGTTTTTATTATTATTTAATCATTTTTTAAATTATTTCTTTTTCCTTCTAATAATTTATAAGTTTTGAATAACTTTAAATAAGATTAATTGTTTCATGTATTCAGTATTACTTGTGCGATTGAGGATAATGTTTCAATACGAAATTTATGAAAATCGGTCCATTGTTTCGTTAATGATCCTCTAATTATCTGAATTGTTAATTAATGATTAAAAACAATTGAGCCCAGTGTTACTAGTGTTACAGTTTACGATAGCCCCTTCAGGGTAAGCAACCGAGGAAACATCTGAACTGGTGTAATGCTGCAAATCTCACACGTAATGTCACGTGTCTTTCGCACTCCGTCCTTGTGGTGTATAAATATGGTGTTGCTGTGACCCGTCATTCATTGGACATTGTGCCATTAATTCATAATGGCTGATTATACGTTCAACAAGTTTGCTGACATGATGCTAATTTATGGACAAGCTACACGTAATGGGAAAGCTGATCGTCGGCTTTATAGAGAGCGTTTCCCAAACAGTAGACTTCCATCTCATACCATATTCGCCTGAGTTGATCAGCAGCTGAGGAAAACAGGTTCCTTTACAGTCAACAGAGCCGATGGAGGGGCTCAAAGGACTGTCAGTATCCCTGGATTTGAGGAGGAGGTGCTTAATCAAGTAGAGGAGAACTCTTCGACGAGTATTCATACCAATGCACATGCCATGGATGTTAATCACATGAGCGTCTGGCAGGTACTGCATGAACAACAGCTCCATCCCTACCATACTCAGCGAGTTTAAGCAATGGATCCAGCCGATTTCGGGCCAAGGGTTAAATTCTGTCGACAGTTCCTGCAACGTTGCCTGAAAGATCCTCAATTTCCACAGTTGATTCTCTTCTCCGATGAACTGCGTTCAAAAGGGAAGGCCTTTTCAACTGTCGAAACAGTAATGATTGGGACAAAGAAAACCCTCACACCACTGTCTGTCAAAGATGTTATCAAAGGATTTTTCCCTAAACACTTGGGCAGGCATAATTGGAAGTCATTTAATTGGGCCATACATTCTTCCACCCAGCCTTACTGCTCCTATTTACTTGAACTTCGTGCAAGAAACATTACCAGAGCTATTAGATGATGTACCTTTGNACATTCGGCAAAATATGTGGCTTCAACACAACGGTGAACAAGCATTTAAAACTCTGGTCCACCCACCAACCATCCAAAAAAACAACGAACTTCACATTAACGTACAAACCAAACTCTGCCAAAACCTTATTAACCACCATTATGGTATTTCAAGGGAATGCCATGGGAAATGGAATAGGTATATCAGCCTAACTAAAAGAAATAAAATTTAAAAAATACATAAAAACAAATACAGCAAACAAAGAAGGACAAAATTGAGGATAAAACAAAATTAGTAAATAAGTATGTTAAAAATGGAAAGTTAAACTAAACAGAGGTTAAATATTAAAATCACAATGAAAAAGTAGCAAAAAACTAATAAACATTTTGCGTTCACCTTACGTGATCGTGCTATAAGATATTATAAACTTGTAACAAACAATTCACACGTAGAATTGATATTTTATCTACTCTACTCTAGCCAATAATTNATTGTAGTGATTTGTTTTTATTATTTATTTATTTTATGTTATAATTAATAATAAATAGTTAATGATTTATTTTAGTTGAATTAATTACATCATATCATTCACAACTAACAAACCGGAAGAATAACAGATGCTGAAAAAAAAATGTTACTGATTAGGCTCGAACTCCGGTCGCTTACTTGGAATGAGGACACGAAAAACACTGCACCATTCAACCGTATTATTACTACTTTGTAAGTAATGATTTATATATTGATTTACTTATACAAACTATGGTGCACTCTATGACGTCATAAAGAGGATTTTAATTTTTTGAAAAAATCTCGGTAATGAGGCCCTAAAGAAAAAAATTCGTATATACAATATCGTCTTGTATTTTTGAGTTTAAACAATGTCGAACGTTGTAATAGGAATTGATTTACATCCTGTATATATATGATATTTCTTCAGAGGTTAGTTTTTCAATTAGACTTTTTGCTGACGATACAGTTATATTTCGAGAATTACAAGAGTTGGTTAACACAGTAGAGGATTGGCGAAATACCTGGCAGCTAAAACTCAATTCAGGAAAGTGTTCTGATATGCAATTGTCTAGGAATCATCATCAAAACGTTGGTAACTAACTATACACTTAATGGGAGAACGTTAAATGTTGTAAATGAGTTACAAATCTTGGCATTATTGTTAGTAGTGACCTTTCATGAAATAAATAAGCTATGTCATGGGAAAATCACTACGTAGTCTTCGTTTTGCCCAGAGAATATTGCTTCGATGTCCACAGTACGTTAAGCAAATTGCATATTACACATTGGTGCTTCCAATTATCCAATACTCTAGTTGTGTTTGGGACCCGTATGAGGTGGGTTTGCATAATCTCTTTTAGGCAGTTCTGTGAAGGGTGGCTAGAATTGTTTCGGGCAGTTATGGTAGGACAGATAGCGAAATGGAGATGCTAGGCGAGTTGGGCTTGGAGTCTCTTGATGAGAAGCGTGAAAAAAGTAGAATTAGAAGGTTGGAGCAACTAAACTCAACTCAATCACATATTAAATGTAAGCAAAGTTTGAAACCTGCAACATAGTATATTGTGTCACAATCACTTTTCAGTTTTATTGGATTCGTGCAGTTTTCGAGTTGCTTTAGAGGAGTTTTGAGCTCTTTTTTTATTTTGGCGTTTTCCTGGAATTTATGCAACCTTATCCAGACGCTACCAAACCCAAAGCACCGTATATGTTAATTTGACTTTCAATTCGGTATAAAAGCGGTCTTACCTACGGAAATAGGATCAGACCGCAACACCGTGTAAGTGTCTTTATGTCAGTGTTTGTGTAAAGGTTGTTTTGCTTGTCGTTGTATGATTTATTGTGAGTGTTAAAGTTAATGCATTAGTAGTGTCAGTAGTCAATTTTGCCACCATTAGGGTTAGTATGCCTATAGGGTTTAGATGGTAATGGAAACAGGCCAAGACAGCTATTGTCAAGTGTACAATAGTCGTAATGCAATTCGGAGAGTCGTTCATAGACGCCGAGGTAAAGGAGTAGTTGGACCCCATAAGAGATTTGGCAGTGGTTTCCTTGCCTAAAAGTATAGTGCTTTGAATTAAATTTTCTGACGACGAACACTATTTAACTTTTGTCTCTAGTCTAGGGTTTTGTTCGTCTTGTTTGTAGCACTTCAGTGTTAAAGTTTTCAGTTGATAATTTAATAGTAGAACTGTTAAATAGGTATCTTATTTTACATTTGTATTTTTGCTGAGGTGTACTTAGAGGTGTTAAAAGAGCCTTTTGTCGGTAATGATATTTTTGTTCAAAACGCTTATCAACGAAGTTTGGCTAAGTTTTTGTGAAGCCCGTTTCAGTTGTTATCTTTCACCTTTTGTAAGTTGGAGTGAGTTTCTTAGATCATTTTATTGGTGAAGTGGTTCGTGTGTCACGGCTTTCTGTAGGTCTGTAATTTTGGTTATGGATAAGAATATCGCAATTTGTGTTTCGATGAACCTGTTGTTCTGAGCCTTCATTAAGTTTAAAAAGCGACCACTCATTTATTTTTCTGAGATAAATATTTAGTCCTATGTATGAACTGCATCTCTAAGCAAGTTCTAATGACTTAAGGCTGTTGGTCTCGCGCTTGTGTAAATTCATCAAAGTTAATTTATTTATCTGGAAAGAAACAGTGTTCGATGTATGTAAGGAACTTCCTCTGGCCTCAGTTTTCTTCCCGTTATTTCTTTCAGTGCGCATATGGTGTCTGTTTTTATGGCACAGGAAGTTTGGGAGATGCTACTTCAAGCCATGATTGCAAGCTACCCTTGGGTTGTTGCTGCTTTTGGTACCTCTGTGAAGATTGGTTTCTGCTTACTGTAGCCTCGAACTCCGAGCCGGACAACGCCGTGGATGGAGCACCTGTTAAGACATCCATTGCCGATCGACCGGGTTTGGCATACGACGTTAAGCGGCGTACTGAACTGTTTGTTAAAGCCTTCATCGACCACCTCCTGAAATTGTAACGTATGGAACTGTTAATTAAGCGACGAAGTTCGGTCGCTTTCATATTGCCAAAATTTTGCTCATTGTGCTCTCCGTGAGAATGGAAAAACTTTTGTATTGTCGATCAATAAACTATTTCTGGATTGGTTTCCTCGAGAAGGAAGATTCAGAATATTTTTCTAAAACGTTGTTAGTTTTGGTATGACCTTTTTAGTACTCTTCCTCTGCCTTTTTCAACGCTGTTTTGTTTACAGTATTATTGTTGTATTATTCGACATCATTACCTTCGTGGTAGAAGGCAATTTATCTTCGTTTGAGATTTATTGTGGCGAGCAATCGTCCCACATGTACTATAAATGGGGCTTGAAAGGAGTATTCATCTTTGGCTTCCTATGTGTGCTTAAATGCGCGGCAAAGCTTAGAAATGCAACTTAACTTTGTTATTCAGCATGACAATTGGTAGGTTCGATCGTGTAGATAAGTTAAGGGAAATCAGCTGTATATCTAATGCTTATTTTTGGTTATTCTTTCCGAGGTCGATTCATGATTGGAACCATTTAGGACGTGAATAATACATTCTGGTATATCATGCACCCCCTGCCAAGTATCTTCTGGGTTGATTGCAGGGTGTGATGTAGATGTACATCTAGAAGGAGGATTGCTCCAAATCCATATCCACTTGCGTCTACATGGAGTTCATGTACCACATCTGGATGGTAATGCGTCAGCACAGGTGCTGATAACAATTTTTCTTCAAGCAATCAAAATCTTCTTGCCTTTTTTGAGTCCGTAGAAAACGTTCACTTTCCATGGTGAGATCTATTAATGGTCAAGCTAATCTATTTAAGCATTTTATGAATTAACGGTAGTATCCGCTCACACCGCTATAACTTTGAACTTGCTTAACTGTTCTAGGCACTGGAAAGTCCTTCACCGCTTGGATTTCCCTTCAGCCGGTGCAAGGCCTTCCGCTGAAACGTTGTATCCAAAGATAAGAACTTCTGATTGGAAGAAGTGACATTTCGAAAGGTTTAACGACAAATTTACTTCCCTTAAAACATTGATTACATGCTTTAGAGTTTCAAATTCCTCTTCAAAGCTAATACTTAAAATAATTACGGCATCCAATTTCACAAGACAGCTTTTATACTGTAATTTAGAAAAAGCTTTGTTTACACATCGCTGAAAACTTGAAGGGTTGCCCTTCAAACCCTTTGCCATGCGTGTGACCTCATACAATCCATCAGCAGTTACAAAAGCTGTCTTTTCTCTATCCTCTCGTTTCACTTCTTTCATTATATCCACTAAATAAATCTAAGGTACTGAAAACCCGTGCATCTCCTAGATACGTCAGTATTTGCAAACGGTTGGTGTAAAAATGACTCTTCTACAGCGAACAGTTTTTGAAAATTCGCTGGCGATAGGCTTTGTACATGTTTCGAGTAAAAATCTCTGGATTCGAACCCGTGACTTTAAATGCAAAACTGTTGCTAAATCCACTAAATATTTGAGATCTTTTGGTATAAAAATTAATATTCTACGACGAACATTAAAAAAAAGCTATGTGTTGAAAGATTTTCTGCATATAAACTCACTTACAAACCGTCATAACTACTGTACATATAAAGTCAAGAATTTTTATACTACATCTACATCATACCCTGCAATCGACCGGTAAGGTACTTGGCAGGGGGTGCACGAGGCACCACAACTTATTATTCACGTCCTAAACGGTTCCAATCTCGAATCGACCTTGGAAAGAATGACCAAAACTACGCATTAGATTTGCAGCTGATTTCCCTTAACTTATCTTCCCGATCACGTCTACCAATATATGTTGCAGTGACCTTGCTTACATTTAACTGCGACTGAGTGGAGTTTAGTTGCTCCAATCTCTTAATTCT
>KZ876319.1:2963-17549 GCA_003456935.1 Machilis hrabei
AGTCATTCAATGGTGAAAAAAGTCTAGGTGTTTTGTGCCCTTCATTTTCATAAGTTGTCAAAAATGGGAAATTGTATTAATTTGCGAACTTTGACAAGCCATAGGAGGCAATGGTGGTAACTAAGAGAACCTGAATTTGGAGAGCAACTCACAGGTGTTGACAGAGGTTAAATTCAGAAAAGCAGTCCACGCCATCACACTTAAACCTTATTGTGTACCAAACATAACAACCACATTCTAATTTTTACATGTGTACAAGTTGGACAGGTCTATTCCATTCAGTTAAAAACGTGAAATAGTCGTGAAGCTGTAACGATAATGACCTTAAAGGGTTTTGTTGTCACTGGAGTGATGCAAACTTGGTAAGCCAAGTGTAGAACCCAACTTTATTTTAATATTTTATTTGAAGATTAGAGCTGTAGCCAAACATACGAAGGCACAGTGAAAAGTAATGCCTCCTTGGACACAACTTAAATGATGAAAGGACAAACCATGTCAAACGAGGTTTAGAATTCACCTTGACTCGCGAACGATGTGTCCACCATGTGGCGGCTCGCGGTAATATCTTGTGTGCGCACTGCAGTCCGGAAAATGGCGACGTAAGTGGACATGTGGTTATAACAACGAGCTGTTATAAAAATCCCTACTGCGGAGGGTGTGGCTCCATTCGACATTCATCGATGATTGGCTGTCGTGTACGGAGGCTCATGTGTTGACTCGAGTGCAGTCAGGAGATGACATTCCCATCTAAACGTATCTGAAGGATCATGCACGCAGTGGACGACCAAAGTCTGCATGTGGGAAAGTCTTACTGACTGTTTTCTGGGATTGTGATGGCCCAATTGACCTTACATTTTTGGAACATGACAGTACTGTCAACTCAAAACTATAATACGTTGAAATCCTTCCAAAATTACGATGACAGCTGTGTAGGGTTCATGCTGGCGAGACACCAAACATCAATCATGACAAATTCGACAATGCTCGCCACCGCTAAAGCAATGAAACACACATGGCGTTGGAGAAGCTGCAGTTCAACGAAGTTTTGCCTTTCCCACCTAACAGCCCAAAATTGTACCTTGCGATTTTTTCATGCTCCCCAAACTCAAGGAACATCTGAAGGGCAACCATTTTTTTTGGACGCAGTTGTCACAGCGGAGGTGCAACAGTGGTGACTCAAGAAGACTTTTATGTGGACGGTTTTGCACAACTCGTCCTACATTGGCATAAGCGTGTGGCGGCAGATGGGGTCTATGTAGAAAAGTGATGACATTATTGGATCGAAAAAATGTCAAGGTTTTATTTCACACCTACATTTTGTGAGAATGTGTAGTACTAATAAAAAAGAATACATCCATGGAGGCATTACTTTTCAATATGCCCTCGTATATTTTAATGTGTTTTAAAGTATGGCTAAATCTACATGTCATGTATTAATTGAATTCTTGATCTTTGATCTTATGTATTTAATTATATTTAAAACTTTTTTATGCGGTTAGTTTTATGTATTTGTTTTGTTATACTTGATATTTATACTTAGGTTTTAATAACAGGTCCAACCAACCTTATTATGAATAAGCCGTGAGTACATGATTTCACTGTTTAAGGTTCATGTAAAAGACTTAGGGTAGTATTTTGATCTCGCTTTTTATCTGTTTTCCAGATTTCTCTCAGACAATACCTCCTTCAACTGGCATTGCACCACTTACCCTAGGAAATGAACAGGTACACACTTTTGGTAATTTTCCTGATAGTCCAGGATCAGATGAAGAATGGGATGAAAGGCAGGTGAGAAAGACATCTTAACAGTCGCTTAAAGAATGCCAATAACAAAATTATGAAAACCTTATTATATTTGTTTGCCTTTTGTATGATACTTTCTTCTATGCTGCAGCTATGTCAGGCCCTTACTTATTTAATTACTAATTTGACTTAGTTTCTCGTTTGCTTCATGTATTAGCTTCATAGGTGCTTTATGCGATTACTAATATGTTGTGCTCTACAAATGTTCTTGTAGCTGTTAGTTACCAATATTTGTTGTTCTTTCTAAAACGTGTCAACATTTGTAATAGCAGGTTTAAACAATAGCCAAACTAATAAGTAGAACCTAGTTGACACAAAACTATGCTTGTATCACTTTGAACTTAGGCATTCTGTCCATTTAATCAGTGGATTTTTTATTTGACTTAACATGTGGAAGTTGTAGTGAGCTTTAATCTTGTCAGAACAAATTATTGTATGTATTTTTTGAAGCATATATTAGAGTTTACTTAAATTAGAATAGCTGAGCTACTTGGTCTAGTGTTCAGCATATCAGGCTTTAGATTAAGAGGTCAAGAATTTGATTCCCACCTAGAGTTCGGTGTTTTGTGTCATTAAAGTGGTACTAAATGGTCTGAATGTCCCAAGAGATGTCAGTGAGATGTAGAACAATATATCATCATTAGCTAGAGTATCCCTTTATCTTGATTAATGGTTAGTCAGGTTAACAGTGTGATTTCAACAGTTTGTGCTTCCATGTTGGCTTCTTTGATGTAGAAACTGACTATTCAGTTAAAAGCCATGGATTCAGTTCTAACACACGCCTTGGTGTTGGTGAATTTCCTTCACGTCAGTGTTCATGCTTGTCAGTTAGCTCTCCATTTACTGACATGAGTTCTGTTGGTCACTGTGAAAATACCAATCTGGTGTTTGGTAAAATGTCATTTGTCATCCTGAAGAAAGGCCTTCAATATTACTACTTTACCTGTAACTACTTTTGCTTGCAGTTATTTACTGATGTTGACATTCTTAAAGTGCTAGTCATAAGCCAGGGTAGCTAGATGGGCTTGGATTAGGGGTTTGAGTCCCATTTAGAGCATGGTTGTTGTGTATGTTCTTGGTAATGGTATGTGTGCTGTGCTGTCATTAGATATGTCTGTGTAAATTATGTGTAGATAGCATATACAATTGTGTGGGCCCTTTTTTATTTTAGATATTTGAGCGGGGCTAGTGGAGAAAAGTTGCTATGCAAAATATGATTCCTCTGAGATAATGTTTAGCTGGTGTGCAATGGCCTTAGACTTTACCATTTTTGGTAATGTTAAAATTTTGTTAATAACAATAGTTTTAAAACACTTAAACAGGTGAACAGTCTTCGTTCTTGTGCCTAAAGGCTGCCAAAAATATCATCAAACAAGAAAAACTTTAAACAAACCCACCAAAATATATATTCGTCTGGGCCCCAAGTGCTTCCAAAATGGACTATTTTATAGCAATTTTGGGTAAAAAGGCCATAACTGCAAACAAATGCTGAGAAATGTAAAACTGCGTGCGGTCCCTTATGAACCATGCAAACTATGATTCCTCTGCGATAACGCTTAGCTGGTGCACAATGGCCTTAAATTTTGCATTTTTAATCATTTTAGACTTTTTTTTAGTTCAAAAATACCAACAACAACGTAAAAAAAAGTTGTGTGGTCTTTGCTCTTGTGCCTAAAGCCTGCCAAAAAGATTATCAAACAACAACAAAATTAAACTAAATCCCCAAAATATATATTCCTCTAAGCACTAAGGGCTTCCCAAATTGACCATTTTTCCCCAAATAGCTATAAAATGTTTCATTTTAGAAGCCCTTGGTGCCCAGATGAATATAAAATTTGGGGATTTGTTTAATTGTTTTGTAGTTTGATGATCTTATGAAGACCATGCATAAAATGGTCCATTTCGGAAGCCCTTGAGGTCCATATGAATATATATTTTTGGGGTTTTGTTTGGTGATCTTTTTGTCAGCCTTTGGTTACTAGAATGAAGACTTTGCCTTTTTTTTTGTTTTTTAACTATTTTGATAAAAACAGGTTAAAACTTGTAAAGTTTTAGGCTATTGCGCCCCGGCTAAGCATTGTCTCAGAGGAATCACATTTTGCATGGATCATAAGGTACCCAAGTAGCTACTTTTCCCCACTAGCCCCACTCAAATATCTCAAACAAACTCGCTAACAAACACTAAATAACAAAAAAATAGACTTTCAAGAAAATATTTGTAAATTTTCCTTAAAACCCAAAAGTGTACCAGAAACAAATGATATAAGTGTGATATTCACAACTTTCCTTTCTGCATTTTGTATTTCATATTATTTTCACAGGCCTTTGATCCTAATTTGGTATATGTGTGTAATTAGGATGTATTTGAGCAATCCTCAATGTTAGAATTAAGTACTATATGACGTGTAAGACCAGACCAGGGAATACAATTATCTATAGGCTATACTATATTGCATGCAAGAGGTGCGGCAATTAAATAACAATACTTTTTTCGCAGCGTGCAAATTGGCAACACTGACACGTCATCACCAATGTCAGTGTATGCAATGAAGGTTACTGAACATATGTTCCAAGTTCCAGTCAATAAAAGTGTCTGGAAGCAGTTGTAATGTTTGTTTAATATCAGTAATTTGTACTAATTTTGTAGCAGGATATTGTTTTGTATGTAAGCTAGTACATGGTTATCACATTTGTTCCACCCATGTCTGTACAGTGAAACCTTGGTTTCATTTAACGCTTACAAAATGGGAAACTTAAGAAGGAGAATACATTTAGATACCAAAATGTGTTTTAACTTTAAATGCCAGAAAGTAAAATTGAAGTAAAGGTGTATACATTTTGTAGACCTTTACCATCGATTGACTTTTTACTCGAATTCCAGCAGTGCTGTTGAATCTGTAATAAGCTAAGAGAAGCGAGTATATCAAACCTAAAATATCCAATTTTATAAAACCTGTGATGCTGTATGTTCGTTAATACAGTTTCTTCCTTTTGATCTCATTTATGTTGATATTTTTTTTTCTAACAAAATCATAAAAGTCTGAAGCTTGTAGTCACAGCTGTATAGAGTGGAAACGTTATCCCCCCACAAGTAAAACTCCAAACCTTTAGCTTGAAGTGATCCCTACATGTATTTTTAAAAACCAGTTTAAGTAGTGAAGGGATAAGACTGTTACTAGGGTAACCCTAGTAACAGTCTTTTCAAGGAAAACAAGTTCAGTACTAGTGGTAATGCTTTTGAAGGTGTTAAAAGGCCTTAAAAGTCTGTGGAAATTGTGAAATGTAAGACAGCTATACTCTGTCTATTCTTGGTGTAACAAAAAAGTTGTAACAGTTTGTAGCAATAAATATATTTGGTTTGAAAATTCAAATAAAGCTAAATATAGATTATATTTAGCCTTTTAGTATTGCAGGTTTATAGATTTTAATCATACCTATAAAACATGTGTAAGGTTATACGTGAGCTATTCAAAAATATCTCGGACTGATTTTTATAAAACTGTTGGCCAGCCTTATGGATTATTCAAAGTTATCCCCTTCAAAGTACTCCCCTCCTGCAGCTAAACATCGAGTCCAACGAGTCTCCCAATCTTGGAAGGCGTTCTGGTATTCTTCTTTATTGAAGGTCTTCAGCTCCGGCATCATTTTTTCTTGGGAGCCGTCCTCTATATTTTAAAATCTAATGCCTTTCAGGTGTTAATTATTGAGTCGCAGAAACAGGAGAAAGTCGCAGGGGGCTATATCCAGTGAATAACAAGGGTTTAGAAGTACGGAGATGCCCTTTGCCGCAAAGAAACCTTCACAATCTGGGTGTTGTGGAATGGCGCATTGTCGTGATGCGACCTCGAATTGCCAGACTGCTGCCACTTATCCGGATGTTTTCTTCTGATCGAGTTGCATAAGCAATTCAGGATGTCCTTGTACTATTCTTTGTTGTTTGTGTGCCCTGTCGGAACGTACTCATGGTCCACCAGACCTTCAATGTCAAAGAAAACAATGACATTTTACCAGACTTGGTGGGCTTTTTTGGTCTTTGGGAATGAGCGATCTCCCACTGGGAGGACATTGCTTTGTTTCGGGGTTGTACCCGTACACCCACGTCTCATCTCCTGCAATGATGGACAACATGGATGTTTGTATCATTCGCGACTGTTTCTTGAAGATCCCGGCACTTTTCCACACGTTGCTCCTTCTGCTCTGGGGTCAGCAGACGGGAAAAAGTTAGCCCGATGCATGTCACATTCCCAGATCCTCTGTTAAATTTTGTGGCGACCCGATTTAGATCCTAGTTTCTTCCGCCACCTCTCGTACCGTCAATTGGTGATTTGACCGAATCAGAGCACTGATTTGATATATGTTGTAGTTACTTCGTGTGGTTGAAGGGTGGTCTATTTTAGGGCCGTTGTCCACACTCTCACATCCATTCCAGAAGAGGATGTGCTACTCAAACACCGTTGTTCGACTCATTGCTCCATCTATAAAGGCCTGTAGTATCATTCCGTAGGTGATTTTCCAAGTTTGAAACAAAATATGATGTGCGCGGCTGGTCCTTTAATAGGTCCGTTGCAAAATACGACGAACGACACAAACAAAGTTTCCACACTCGGTCACTGCTCCTGACTGACTGGGCACAGCAGCGGGAAATCATGTGATGTTGCCACTTCCTCTGACTCTGTTGCTGGTTGGCGGGAGTCATTTCTTTTGCCGTAATAAACGCAGGCCAAGATATTTTTGCACAGGCCACGTATATTTCTGTACACTTTTCCACATGGAGCCCAAATAGANAAGGACTTCCAAAATGTGTTGTGTTATATAGTACAGTGAACTAACATTCAACTGTTTCTGATTCTGGTGTCCTCTGTATTTAGTGGCTTTAATNTATAGTTTTTGGGGCAACTGTTAACTGCTGTTTGGGTACATGTCTACTAACTTTGTTTTATTGATATCTTAATTTTAACAATCATCAAAAGCAAACAAATATAATAGATTCATCATACTAAAATGAAGCATATAAGAGCGGAGTCTAAAACATTCTATAATTATTGCTTGTGATGTAATTCAAAAGCCTAAACTTTCATCCCATATCTTTAAATAACTTATATTTAATATAATTCTATAGACTACTTCAGTAATATTATGTTGAAGGAATGTTCATTTTGTGCGTCAACTGGCTTGCACTAATACAGGGTGTTTAAAAAATGTGTACCAAAAATTGGAGAGCGTGTTCTTTGGACCCAATAATGTTATTAACTTTTTTTCGCAGACCTTTCAGACTAATGGTTTAGCCATAATTAAGCAATTAAANTGTCNAATCNCGNGNNGCNTTACAGAAACACCACGGCCACGCGCTAGAATTGGCACTTGTCATTCGCCAATTCTAACNCGTGNCCGTGGTGTTTCTGTAANGCGTCTCGTGATTNGACANTTTAATTGCTTAATTATGGCTAAACCATTAGTCTGAAAGGTCTGCGAAATAAATTTTAATAACATTATTGGGTCCAAAGAACATGCTCTCCAATTTTTGGTACACATTTTTTAAACANCCTATATATCACTATGTAGGAAGCAAACAAACAACAACTGCTAAATGGAAAGTAGTTTTCATCATTAATAATTTTGGCCCAAGCAGACTTGTTTTTCGTGGAACTAATTACAAAAATATGTTTCTGTTTGAGGTTTGTGTAATAATGCCACAATTAACACAGTAAACATTCTCATTAATCCAAAGTAAACTGATTCAGCCATCTTGAGAACATAACTGCCACAGCCATTGGGCAATTTGGTTTTGGTGAATATATCTGTAATGGTTCACTATATGTATGAAAGTTTCCTGCTAGTACCAGAAACCNGTTTTTCCAGTCGTCGATTATTTTGTGTGGCATTTGGACCCATTTGTAGGACTCAATTTTTCTGAAATGTGCAGCTGACACACTGTGTTTTGTTCAGTCTGTAATTAATGGTGCATGTTTTGAAATCTAGGTATTCTTTTTTTATGTTACATACTGTATTAGTTGTGTTGTAGGCAAGCATGGACAGGGTATGCAATTTTTGGTTTGCCCAGAAGATGGTGTATTTGCATCCACAACAACCTACATGAATTGCATTTGTGTGTTGCTGCTCTTGGTCGTCTTGCAATGTACCAGTGTATAGGATCTATACTGATTCAGATATTGTGCGTTCGGTACAGTGTTATAGCTGCAAGGTTTGTTTTATTTGNATATAGCCAGGGGCGGTGGAACGTGTTCGTCATTAGGGAGTCAAACAATTAGTTACCAGATGTGTATTTTATTATAACTATAAGGTGCCTGGGGACCACGGGGGCCCCCAGGCTAGAACTTTTTTTTAAATCTGGGTCACATTTTCGTGATATATNTTGTAGTTTTATTATAACATTCATTAAATACAACTTTGTTATATAGCATGAATTTGTTATATAGTGTGGCCCCGGCTTAACGGATAATCTAGGTTACTGTACATGTTTTAGTATGTTACGTTTCTGTTACCAGTATGGTGTGTTACCATGTGTAACTAGCCTATGTTCTTTAAAACCTCTTGAGATAATGTTCAACAATCAACATTATGTAATTCATTTTAGTCTAATGATATTGATGTGTGTTCTTAACATGTCAAATTTTTAATGTTCTATGTTTTTTAGGGTTTTTACATTTATATTCCTTTTTATTTGAGCTATTAATAAAGGCTTACACACTTCCCTGATAAATAAGTTCACAATTCAGCTGTGTCACATTTATTGGTCACTCANTTTGAACCTGCCGCCAGTGGGTAGGCTATTCTTCCAGATTCCAGAACATTACTCCTATTGGCGAACTTCTTTGTACTGGTAACTGCTGTAAACTTTATCACAAAGTTGTACGTATTTCTTTCAAAATGACCCTTCCGACAGATTATTAGGGGGTCATATGACCCCCTGACCCAGTGGTTCTGCCGCCCTTGGATATAGCAGAAAGGTTAGTGTAATCAAGAGTTGGGTTTGCATACACTATGTAACTATTATGAACATGTGAATAAACTGAAATGTAAATTCATAATTTCGGTGAAACATTTGTGGGAGGTATTACCCACCAAATGATAAACAAAAGGCCAAAATGCACATTTATGACTGCAGTGCCATGAACGATGGTGTTGTGGCACTCTACGAAACCTGTGCAGATGATGGGTTGGTGTGGTACAGTACCATTCCCCAAGGTATGTGATTTGTTTCAAAATCATGGTGTAACAATGGAAAGTGATTAAATTGCTATTTTTCTCTAGGAATGTGTAAATATCTGGTGAGCACACTGAGGTTGTTTGTAAATTATTCCAAAATCTTTAGTTTCAGTAATAACTGGAAACAAATGCAGAGTTGGTTAGTATTGTAAAAATTNCTTAAAAATGCGTTGCTGAATATTTATGTTTTGCAACTTATAGGACACTTGGCAGTAGGCTGTATTTCACTGGTTTGGGATTTTATAAATAGCATTTGAAGAGATGATATGCTTTATTGCATTGGATAAATAATAGTTATTTCCGGTAAAAACATACTTCATTTGTCTATATACCTATTTCATGTGCTGGATTTCATCAGATAATATATTTTATGTGAATAAATGAGACTGTGTTGAATCCAGGGCTGGCAAACGAAACTAAAATAAGTATTTCGTTTCGACCCAGGAACGAAACTAAATTTACGAAAAATAAATATTTTCGTTCCTGGAGCGAAACTAAACTACAAAATGAAATATAGTTGCGTTCATGGAGTGAAACTAAAGGTCAAAGAGAAATATAGTTTCGTTCTTAGGGAGAAGCTAAAAGAACTAATTTCTCTCTAAGGTTGAAACTAAATGTTNCCCCATAAAAAATTTCGTTTCACAGAATGAAACTAAATAATAACTAAAAAAACTGCGGTACAGTACCATCCAGAACACATCGCCAGAAAAATACGAAAATGTTTCCGTCGATCTAGAATATTCTGGACGACTCGACGGGGACAGGATAAAAGATTCGCCCTGGCCGGGGATCAAACCCTGACTGGCCGGATAGAGGTTTGGCGATTAGCTCACTTCGCCAACTTTTTTGTATATATATATAAAGCGTGGGACATACACATCGCATGCCCTGCATGCTAGTAAAAACTACCCCGTTCACGAACATCGCTTCTGACGGACAGAAAATCCAATGTGATGCAAGCCCGCAATCTATTACATACGATGCTAACTACAGCAATAACCTGAATGCCATCTAACATTGAAACTGGGTACCACTTAGGTAGTTTGTTTATGTATACAACATCAGAAAAAAAAATACTTCTCTTAGTTGAAATTAATAGTTATTTTTATTGTTAGGTGGGTTTTCTAGAATTCCAATTAATCGTAAATAGGCTTTTAAGCACGTGTGCTGATTTCGTTCTTCTATTTCGAAAACAACCATAATTAATATCGATATTTGGAAAGTATACACCAAACGCAAAGAGGATACTAGCATCACGGAAAGAAAAGTTAAAAGTTGAAATCGTATTTACTAACGTCAGTACCAGTAGCGTGCAGGGTGTTTTCTGTGAACGTCGTCATGGAGATCGTATACTTGAACTTTCTCAATCTGGCGCATGCAGGTCGTGCGATGTGTAAGTTCTGGGCTTAAATCTTTATTTACTCAATTCTAGGTCTTGTATTCCACAATACTTCCCAAATGTATAAAAAATAATGAGCTCAACTGNACTACTCAAGAATTCCTAGGCAACTGCTAACTGGAACTGGTGACAGATAGAAATCGCTCGCTACAGGCCCTTCCAAGCCTAGGATAATATCCACATTACTTGCAAACTACCGGTGCTATACCTTGACACGAAGAGGGTAGGGGACTGAACTTCACATTTCACACGCACACAAGACAAGTCCTAGTTCAGTGTTCAATAGGGTTTAGTAATTCGCCTAAATTGACAATTATATCTTTGATAACAACATGTATATGTTTAGTTACTTTGACAAGTACCGGTATACTTAATGGACCTTCGAACGCAGCACGATTAAAAGTATATTCACTCACTCTTATAGCGGGAAGGAAACGAAATCTACCATCTGGAACAAAATATTCCGGATTTCAGTTTTTATCTAGGTTCGATTCAAATTTCGATTCGACCCCGAACATTAACTCCAGGGTTGAAACAAAATTATTTTCGTTTCCGAATATCGTCCCGAGGGACGAAACTAAATTATTAAAGTAGCCTACTTTTTACTGATAAATTTAGTTTTGTTTGCCAGCCCTGGTTGAATCAAGACAACTAGCACCGGACGAAGGGGAATCTTTAAAGTAGAGGAGGGTATAAAGAAACATCAGTGATCTGGGAAGTGGTAAGGTGTAAAACGGGGTCCATGTCAGTCTATTGTAGTCCTATTTAGACACTCTGCTTTCCTTAGATACTTTTACACATGCATTTTCATGTGAAGTTAAATTAAAAATTGTTATCATCTTACCTTAGATGAGACTAAGAAACATTGATTTGTTCTTGTGTGATATTCTTTGGGACATGCTAGAATGAACTGAAGTCTGCCCAAACTGCATCTTCATCAAGTCTGTAAAAACAGCTACACAACTTCTTAACATCTGCAAATGTTCTATCACACAATTTTTCATGCACCTGAAACTGGGCACTAAGATTAATAAGTACTAGTACAATTGCTTGGTTATTGAATCTGTTCTTTATTTGTTCTATCAGGGACTCAACAACAATTTTTGCCCTTTTTAGCATTATATCTTGAGGCTCATTTTATTTTATAGGTCATATTATGAAGGTACTGTTCAGTAGCTCTCTAAGCTTCTTGTGAATTAAGCTATCTTCATTGAGCAACATGCACTGAGTAGCTATTGCCACTAGATGCGAGCATGTAGCGCCTATGATTGCTGGAAGTGAGGACAGTTTTCCTTCTGAAGCACCTTACTAATATTTGATGCAGCATGTAACGATTCATCTAAGAAAACTAGTGTGATCAAGAAACTAAATTGTAATTATTAAATTGCAGATTTCTTTTCTTAAGTTCCCGCTATAGTTTGCATTACTGTTTCTGAATTTATCCATTTCAATTCTACAACACATAAGAATACCTCCTTTACTTCACTGCAAATCGCTACGTAACGGATTAAAATTGAAAGTTCACTGACATTTATCTTTGTCAATTAGTCTGCCATTAGTGAATAGCATTAACCTCTCAACAAGTCAGCATCATGCTAGTCTAAAATATTTCCTATTCAAGCAAGCAATTCCTTACTAATGGTCATTGTAGTTTCATGTTCACTTCCCAGTATACCCTTTGAATTCAACACTGGTTATGAGATGCTTCTGTACCATGTACAGTGTATATACAAAGCTCACTGGAGATTAAATAATTTAAACAAATGATAATGGCACTATGCAGGACAAAATTAAGTCTTCCTGCTTTGCACTAAGTAATTTTCACATGTGGAATACGCAGAAGAAACCGTGAAGTTCAACTGGGCATGGCACTGCAAATTCTCACCCTTATACAGTAGTCCGAGGAGAATTTTACAAAAGGGCCAATATTTACTCATGGATAATCCAAATCATGTGAGGTTTTGGAATTTGTTCCCATGTTGTGTCCGTTTTAGAAACAGTAAATGGCATTGAAGGTTACATAATTATATAGACATTTTTGTCTTAGACCACTTATAAACTGCTAAAACACTAAAAAGGTTTCTGCATAGGTGTCTACAAACATTTGTTAAGATGGTTATACTATAGTGGATTATGTGTGCTAATTTTGGGCTGCATGTCCATAACTATTATCTTTGAAAAAGTAATGAAATAGGGCATATTCACTTTCCAGTGCCTATTATAAGACCCAGAATTTGCAACCATAGCTGGTGTCCTCTATAAATGAAAGTAGTTGATATAGTAATAGTTTAATTCACTTGGCTACATTGTATTATGCTAAGGTATAATCAGACAGCACTTATTCGACATAACTTCTTCCGATACACAAGAACAATTTACATTCACAACAACTTTTGTTGATTTTTTTTAAACGTATTTAATAATAATGAGCTCTAGGTGCAGCCTTTGAACTTGATGCCTAATTGAACAAGCTACTCTTGCCAACCCAGTGCACACAAAAGCCAGCTGTGGACACAAGTGCATGGTGGTTTGCTTTTGCTAGTAATAAAATATTAGGACTATGGGGAAAATTTGCTGCACCAAAAGCCTGAAGATGGTTTTGTAAATAATAATATAATGTACAGCAGCTTCATAATATTTTATCAAAGCTTTTTGCAATACATCTTTTTGGAACAAAGTATGAAATGGGTCTGCTTGATACTGAATTGACAATGTTTTATTATACATGTATCTTTTTCTATTTACATTCATCACTTAATCTTTGGATACATACTGTAACTATTTTTCCACGGTTGTGCTACACTTTTATTTTTCAGCAGTGCTTTTTATCACCAAAATCAAAACATTAAGGACTTGGGAAGTGTAATTAGTGTAAAAGGTAATAGCAGCACTTTCTAATATTGTCCAACTTTTTATGCATTGGATATCTGAAAAACAAATATCTCAGTGGTGAGTTTTACTTTGAAATTGTGTTGTTGGGTAGACAGACGTTCTGTTTGTTTGTTTCCACTTATACTATTTTTGTATTAGCCTTTGACAGCAGGAGCAGAGCAATCACAAAAGCCCGAGCCATCGTTTTGGACTTTCGAATATTACCAGAAGTTTTTTGATGTTGACACAAAGCAAGTTATGGACAGAGTTGTGTGGTCCATGATTCCACGACCAGGTGTCAGTTATCTTCAGCATTACATTCGACCCAAACCAGATTTATACGGTGAGACAGCTACTAGCTACTTCATCTGCATTTTCATTTGGTCAACTGTATTTATGTTTATATAATTCTTAATAGGTCCATTCTGGATATGTATGACATTGGTGTTTACAATTGCTGTGACAGGAAACCTGGCTAACTATCTTCAGACTGCAGCAACAGGCACATACAAGTGGAAGTATGACTTTCACAAAGGTAAGATGATACTTTTCAGGTTATGTACGTGAAATGTAATTTGGTCTTTAATGGAAGGTAACACTTATACATCTAAAGATTTGTTTTACAACTGTCCAGTAAAACAAAACCTTGGTGCATGAATCTCAGATTATTCAGTGTTTGAAATTCCTCAGAAGACAGGCAAGTTATTTGTGACCTTATGTGTGGATAACATGAAAAAATGGGTGTTTCGAAAGTTAAATTCAAACAAACCCTTTGACAAAATACAGGTAAGAATGGAATCCTTTCATTCAAGGTAGGAACACAATTTTGCTTGAATTTGTATCCCCTCGCCCTCTTACCTCCCCCAAAATGGCTGTTAAATTAACAGCTGAAGCACCAACATATGTGTGCATGAGAAAATAACGTAGCGATGTAAGATGCTAATTTATTGGTTGCAGTGCACAGTGAGCCATTTACATCTCAGACTTGGTATTATGTAATGAAAAACAAGTTAATCACCACGTTTGCCAGGAAAAAAAGTAACAAGCTCAACAACTTAAAAGTTTTTAGAGGTCATTGTTATACAACTTTTAGAGCAGTGCATGTTCATTCTTATCAGACCTGCTGTCATTGAGGTTTAAGTGCTATTTTAAACAGGGATGGCAAACGAAATTAAATGAGAACGAATTGTGTCGTTTCTATCCCGAAATGTTCTGTTCCATGGGAACAAATTGTTTCGTTCTTGAAATAGTTTTGTTCAGGGATCCAAACCGAAATGAAGCTAAAA
>KZ876319.1:19729-32388 GCA_003456935.1 Machilis hrabei
GGGAACAGAAACTTTCCGTTTAGTTTGATTCCGGCTTGGATCCCTGAACAAAACTATTTCAACAACGAAAGTATTTGTTCCCGGGGAACAGAAATATTTAGTTTGGTTTTCATTTCGCTTGCCATCCCTGATTTTAAATGTTGCACTTTAATTTGCTTCTGTTTAAATTGTACAAAATTCTGAATGTAGTCGGAGGAATGGTGTATGACACTTACCATATTAGTTTGAATCTATTTTGTCAATAAAGTAGACTGCAAGAGGAGTGGAGCTCATACTATATACATTGATTAAGTTAGGTTTTGTTCTTTGTTTATCTTTCACCATTCTGTGCTGGGACCCACATTTTCAGAATATAATAATCTAAAGAAATTGGGCATTATATAGTTTGTTCATCCTTCAGCAATCAAATAGTCTGCTCTAGTTAACAGCCTTCATATCATTTGCATCTGTGGTGGTTCAGGGAGAGAGCTTCTTGAGAACAAGAATGGCATCATGTCCTCTTTAGTCCTGAATCACATTTCTGTTTGTGAACCAGACGAGAGGGTACAGAGTTAATCAGGTTTGTATTGGAAAGGGGCATAGAGGGCTAACACCCACCTTCATGGGGCAAGGAGCCATCAGCTATAGTATGCTCAATGCCAGATGCCGTATTTCAGCAGGANAATGTCTGTCCACATACATCTTGTCTCTTTTAGGGCCTATATAGCATTGGCGGCCTTCAGTTCGCTATAACTGGTGTGGTTTGGGATGAGATGGGGGGTGATCCACAATCTCTACTACTCGTTTTCCTACTAACTTTGCTGAGCTGAAACTACATGTGCAACAAACATGGTTGTGTACTGGCACAGATGACATTTGCTAACTTTTCAAATGGATTTTGCAATATTGTAATCATGGTGGCCATACTTCCTACTCCTGTATACCACATTTCAGAGAACAAATCTGGGCCCTAAGCATGCATTCTTTCATGGTTGGACAGTTTCAGTGTTGGGAAGTGTACATATTGCCTTCATCTGTGGTACAATATTTACAAAGAAAGGAACACAGCTATGTACGTTTACCTACTCTAATTAAAGAAACATTTAGAAGCAAACATTTGTTTGCCTATTTTGTAAATATGTCCTGCTGAAGACAATGTCTATTTGTCTTTTTTTTATTCACTGTCTAAATAAAACCGTGAACTTGCCCAATGCCTGGTGGTCTACCTGGGTACAAAAAATTGGACAATATGATATTTGTGTATCGTTTTAAAAAATACATCTGTGGCTCTCATGTAATGAAAAAAAACTAGTTGTCCTCCCCCCTCTCTATTTTTTACACAAAAATAGGATGAATAAACTGCAGCGGTATGCAATAAAATTCTCTACACCCACTATTTTTCTATACATCTTGACACTTCCTCATTCAAGAATTCTGGCTGTATTGAAAAAAAAAAGAGAGACATCTTGTGTAAAAAGCTCAGTAACTACTAACATGGTTGAATAGATTTTTATTGTAAGACAGAGTGACCACTTGTTTGTTTTTTAAAACATGAATATAAGTCAATTACGAATCAGTTTTGTTATCAGATTTCCGTCCTGAAGTGTGAACAAATTGATGCATCTGTCCAGGTAAAAGTTAAACAACTCTGGTGTTTTATGACTATCAATCAAGCCATCTATTCACCTTGTTCAAAAACCGTATCTTTGTAGTAATTAGTATACCATTATACAGGGTGGTAAAGACCTTATAGTATAACCAGCAACCTTGCATATTATGATGAAGTGAGATAGAAATTATGTTACAAGCAGCTGAAATCTCAGTTGTGTTTTTTTTTTTTTTTTTTATTAATTATGTCTATATTGGGAGTTCTTGAGTGATGTGTTAGAAATGAACAGATTACATTCACACAATTATTTGTCTCCACACTACATCAAAATGGCAACAAACAACTGACAATAACAGTCAGGAATTTTCTAATCAGGTTTACCAACTTTGAACACTAAATAAAGAAATACAATATAATGGAATAGCCAACTTTTAAACATCACAAGCTGTTTGGAGTGTTTTGATCTTGAAGCAATATTATCCAAGGCTTCATTTGCTTGCAAAGCATCGGATTTTTCTTTTATATTACAGTACTTAGGTTATGTTCAGTTAGATGTATTTATTATCTTTATTCATAAGAGTCCGCTTTAGGTAAAGCAAATGTCATCATGATTTACATTAGTTTAGAGACTTCTTCTACCAAATAGAAACAGATGTGAAAAATAATACTCTACCTCAGTTCAAAATACTTCCCCTGACATGGAGCTGCAATATTTATTAAAAAAGTAAGAGCATTAAGTGCGCAATCTGTGTTTAACTAGCTGACATGTCTGATCTAGTGGCTAGCGTACCTTGCTCTAGATCATGGGTTTGAATCCCGCATAAGCATGAATGTTAGTGATTGATTGTCCATTCATCTTCATTAGTTAAANATAAAAATTTGTCATCATCATTAAATGACCCATCAGGTGTTGATATGGTGTTAAACATTGCATAGCTATGTTTAACTGATAACCAGGGTTTATTTTCAGCTAAACAAAAAAATTATGCACAACACTGACTTCAGTTTGTAATAAATGCTACACCATCATATCAGTGGAAGTATTTTCAACTGAGATAATGTGCTAAATTTTTTGCTTCATTTTGTTAGTAGTGGTCCCCAAAATAACCTAAATTGTGAGGTCACGGGCCAACTTTTAATATTAGGTACTTGGTTTGTTTATTTTGAAATGTGCTTGCATTATGGTATTCCAGCATATTACAATCTTATGTGACAGTTTTCTTCTTCTAATAAAAAAGAAACCTATTCAGTTTTTCAATAGGTATATTTGACATNATTTCTGGAAGTGTTAGTAGACTATTAGTTCCAGACCATCCTGTACATAAAAGATGATTGCATATTTTTTTCTCTGTGGCATTAAGGTAATAAAGTGTACTAACAAGTGTAACTGTATTTCTTTCAGTAACAATTGCTGCTACAACCATTTTCAGCTACGCATGGTTGGTTCCTCTAGCACTTTGGGGTGTCGTGTGGTGGCTAGGAAGTCAGGCACGCTTATCGTTCTTGGAGATTGTATGCATTTATGGCTATTCTTTGGCAATCTACATACCAGTTTCGGTAAGCTAAAATACATAAAAATACCTTGACATGTAGATAATTCATCTGGAAGCACAAACCACTTAAAATGCACTTTCGATACTACATTAAAATAAATATAAGTAAATTACAACACATTTTTTTAAAAAGAAACATTTATTTAAAAATTAGTGTTAATGAGTTAAGTATGAAATTAAAATATTAATCGGTTGGATTAGGTTTCTGGAGTTTGTTTGTTTTGGATTGTTCTAACCTGAAGTTAAGTAAAAACCTTTCGTTCGCACTTTTGATCAAAACAATTATGTATTGCAACTGATGTTAATTTATTAAGCTGTTGTCTTGTGATTGTTTGATAAATGTTAACGGTGTTTTTTTTTTTCAGATCTTATGGGTTGTCCAAATTAACCTTTTCCAGTGGCTCTTAGTACTTATAGGGGCATTGCTGTCAGGGGTTGTTCTGATTACAACAGTGTGGCCTGCTTTACAAGGAGATCGGAGACAATTTACGATAATTGTTACTGCCGTAGTGTTTCTCTTGCACCTTCTGTTGGCAGTTTCTTTCAAAGTGAGTAAAATATATGGACAGACAGACAATTTTTATGAATGGTGTTCTTTTAAGCAAAATATTGTATTGTTACTTATGAGTGAAACACGTTTTGTTTTACNCATATAATTGTTTGAGAACGAAATAGTAATTTTGCTTATATTAGTTCAAAACTTGGAATTATATTATATATACTGACTGCAAAACTAGTTAAAATAAAATAAAAATATGAGTGGTTCTTCATTACTCTAAAATGAGCCACTAAAACTTNCCATTGAAACGACCACTTTCTGGCATCCAGTTTGCTAACTAACAGATAGGAGCTTGTCAGTTAGCAGCATGTCTGCTGACTAATATATAGCAGCTTGGCAGTTAGCAGACAGGATGTCAGAAAGTGGACATTTCAGTGGAATGTGTTAAGAGATATTTTTGTTCTTAAGAGTTATGGGATATCCCCTTGATTTTATTTTTAAATTTTAACCAATTTGTAAAAAAAAAATTAGAGGAAAAGATTGAAAAAAAAAATGGAGTTTCAGAGATGCAGTGCATTTCTAGACCCGAATGAGGAGTGTGACATTAGCTCTGAATATCCACCAAGTGATTTATATGTAGAATAAGGTAGGGTTAGTTACATTGTAGTCACATAATAGTGTTTCAAACTTCATTTCAAATGGTATAAAGCAAGCCTTTCACAAACTACGCACATGTTGCATTCATTCCATTGTGCTTGCACTATTTTCACTTCTACACAGATGTAAAAAATACAAAAAGGTTGATAATAGTAAAGAAGATTGTACAGAAAATTAGCTTCACAGAAATATTGTTCCGTTGTTATCAAAACTATTACATCATGCATTTTTTGTCCTTTTTTGTTAGATTGCTTGAACTGTGGTTTATAGGAAACCTTCTCATATGATGTGAACATATTATTTATTTTTTCTGTGAAAGACGTTAAAATAATGCTTCTCTATATTTTTCTTGAGTAGGTTGTACTTAAGCACTACACGGGGTATCCCTGAAGTGTAATATCACGTATTTCGCGGATGTTTTTTTGGTGTATGAAATCATTCTCAGAACGTTACGAAGTGGGTGACGTCGTTAACTAGACAGAGTTCAGAAGAACCAAGTGATGCACAGAGAGAAATTGTATAGTTTTCTGGCATATTAAATGAAGAACTTGACTGTTGTACTTTTTGAACTGTTATCATTAATTTGAGCAAGGTCATTGTAAAGGACAAAATGATTGGAGAGTCCTTAAGTTCAAGCTAGTCTATAATAAAGATGTTGAAGTGGTTGTGATAAATGATGATTGAGAGGTAGATGTGCCAGAAGATAGATATTTTTTGGAAGAATCTACAGGATAGACATTTTTTGGAAGAATCTACACAAAATAAAAGTTCTGACAGATAAAGTTAAAGAATTGTATAAGAATTGGATCAAGAGAGAAATTTGCAGAAGTCCTTGATGATGGCTGATGCCCTGTGGATTGTCAAGCTCATTAAGGTCAGTTAGCCAACTTACATTGTATCCACTGATGTGCAGGGACTAATAGTGGGATTATGGATGAATGTAAATGAAGAATATCATAACTGATTTATCCAGCCATCAGTGGGAATTGACTGGTGAGCTCATCAAAAGACAACTAACTAACTGGACTACTGTGGGTGGCACAGTGCTAGGAAGGCTGGGGAGGGGGAGTACTTTGAAGGTGATTTATGTAATAATAAAAAAATTAAGATATATAAGCAGTCCCCACAAAACTGATCAATTGTATAATTATATGGGTAGGCTCTGTCAGTATCCAGCATCACTTATTAAATAATATCTAAAATAAGTGAGGGCAGTGGTATATTATAATTCGATGTGGTGATAGTGTTAGCATTGATTTCTTGGTTTAGAAAATAGAACTGTACAGTGAACGTATTCTATATTTGTTTTATATAACATAAGTGTATTTTTTTCCAGTTGTACTTCTTTCACGTTCCAGCACATAACATATCTCCGTCTGTCTACGTGACGTCGACTTCTTCGTCGGTCAACGTGACGTCGATTTCTTCGTCGGGATTAACTGTGACTCATTGATTTATTAACTCAAGTTTGGTGTAAAACTTGTCGATTCTTATAATTTCTTGTGTCGTGCTCTTACGCTACCGTGCTACGTCACGTGAAGTCGATGCGCATTTGCAGTTTGTTTTCACTTCGACCAGTTATAACTAATTATTCGTTTGATTAGTATTATTTCTCTCTTAATAAATCCTCAACAAAGGAAAATGAAAATTGAGTCTGTGTTGCTGTACTTAAATTCTTTTTCATGCAACTGTTGTTACATTTGATGTTATGATGCTGATTGAAATGTTTCTTAAACTTAAGAGTGGCTTTTTTACATGGCACGAATTAAAACTTTCATGTTGTTTTAACATTAAAAACGCACATGTCCTGGTTTTGTGAATTAAGTATTGGTCGGCACTGTTTTTTAATTACAGTTATTGTTAGTAGTAGTTCATTATTTCTTTATATGTTCAGTGTCTTTTTGATGTAATGTGTTGACAGAGGGAACTAGGTCCTCAAGCTTTTGATTTGTTAATTTGGGGAACTAGGATCTCCCTGAAAATGACTATATAAGGTGTGCATGTAAAGAAGTAAGAGCTATTACTGTTTTTTTCTTAAACAACAGGATCGGTTCCTCTTCCTGTGACTCAGTCAATTGGATCCAGAAAAGCATTATTGTTTTTGTTATTCATATTGGGATATTCTGGCATTTTTGTTTTATAATTTGTGCAGTTACATTTCTCACAGCATTATAGGGTGTTATTAACCTTTCACAGTGTGTAAAACTGAAATCTGTACATTATAGAATACTGTCAGACGGGGGGATACTTTGTGACATTACAGTTAGTTCTTTTCGAAGCAAGTGCTGCCATTTATAGAGAACTTTGATGAACTTCTAGTTGTCTGTTTGAGTCATATATGGTAGGAGCAACTTCAAGCAAGATTCAACACTGCAAGCAGTTTGCTTCTCGCTCTCACACACTTGCTTTTAGTTGGATATTAGATCAAAGGAAATTTCGTTTTTTATACTCACAAAGTTGGCTTTGAAACTCACACCCAGAAGGCTTCAAATTGTTAGGTAAGTTGAATTCTAACTCAATTGTTAGTCAAAATTAAAATGTACTAGTGCATTTTAACTTGCAAAGCATATTTTTTTTTCCTAATTTTTATTTACTAAAATGTGTGCTTGGGGTAACTTTGTGCCACTATTTTGTTTTGCAGATACCTGTAGTCTAATTGTTTGAAAAAGACAAACGAAAGCTTGGAAATATGGAGATTACAGACGGGAGACACTGGAAAACTGTCTGAGCTGCAGTACGTGAGGGTACTTCGAGTCGGCGAGAAGCGGCACTGATCGTAATCATGTGTTGGACAAACTGCCCTGTGAAGAAAGTATCTTCGAACAAGCCCAGGCTTCAATTTCACAGGTCTTCCTTGAACATGTGAAAGAGATGAGATACTCCAATGAACCAGCAAAACGACAGAGAAAAAGGAAATTGAATGTGCTGCCAGGCAAAAGCGTGGTACCAGAAGATTTTGAAGAAATAACTAGAAGTCCGGAAGATGAAGACACTCTTTCCGATCATGAATCGTGCAAGCAGCAGAAGAAAGTTCATGNTCAGCAAGAAGAGCAACAGAAAGAAAAAGAGCCACATAGCAATGCTAGTTTCATTGGGGATTTCGTAGTTTTGTCATAGGAAGACGAGCTATTTCCCAGAAAGATTCTGGATATTAATGCTACAAAGCATGAAATTGAAGTGTCTTGCGTGCAGAAGAGTAACAAGCACTGGAAGTGGCCAGATGCAGAAGATAAAATGCCTGACTATGACATTGTAATGATTATAAAAGAGCCAAAAGCAGTGAGTAAGAGAGGACATTTTTGTCTAACTGAGCTTGAGAAAATATGGGGAGAATAGTTTCTGTCCATGTATTTGTATGACAGTGAATATAATATAAGGTACCTGTAACAGAACATTGTTATTTCTTTACCTATCAGTACCAGTACTGCAATTTTTAATTGTAAGTAATTATCACCTTAAAGTAATCCTACTCTGTAATCTATTGGATAGTGCTTTTAATTGTGTGTTGTGAAACAATTATTAGAAAATATTAAACTTTCTGCAGTTTAAAGGACTTAATTACTGTATTTTTTACCCATCTTCTTAGCTGAATATTTACAAGTATGAAATGTGGCACAATCTTAGCCTTGGAACTGTTATTCTTTGTTCTACAGATATAATTTTGTATGTGGCCCAAAGTTACCCAAGTCATGGGTAACTTTAGGCCATCAAGAAAAAAAAATAACAAAATAATTCACATATATATGGGGTGAGCTGCACCCAAAATGTATTCTAGAATATTCAAGCTATTTGAAAATGGCAACAGTATTGTGAAATGACAACATTTAAGTCTCTTTAATTAAGTGTAAAATTAGAAAACTAAGAAAAGTGGCACAAAGTATCCCCTCCTCATCTGANGGTATTGTAAAAATTATATGCCATAAATGTCATGCACAACTATAAGGCAAATGATCAGCGTAATGAGTGTGACCTACTCAAGAAAAGAAGCCACACCTGTCCTTGCTTTTACATCTGCATCTTACCCTGCAATCAACTCAAATTTATTTAGCTTACAGGTGCTTAACAGCAGTCAATGAAACAGTCAGTGAATCACAAAGACTTAAAGAAAGTAGCTTATGTGTTTAAATTCCTAGAAATTATTTTCAAATGCCTGTTCTATGGCAGAGTAGGCAGAAAATTACTTCAGATCGACCAGAGGATGTGAACAAACCACATGGAAGCCTTACCCAGAGAGCTGTGAGGCGTTTCTGCTATTCTACTCTGACATCATGTATGGTTACCAAAGATGTGACTAGATGTTATCTTTATGCGACTTTTTTTCTACCCAAACATTCATAGATAATAATAAAACATAGCCAATAGCTATAAATGTAACCATTCTTTATTTAAAGGAAATATTGTTATGTAACAGTTTCTGGCCATATTTTATAGAAACAAAATAAAGTGGGGGCTTTGGTAACCATGCATGACCTCAGAGTAGAATAGCTAAAGCCTAAAACCTTTCTGGGTAAGGCAGCAATGTTGTTTATATACATCCTCTTGTCAAAACCAACTAATTTTCTGCCAAAGAACAGGCATTTGAACATAAATTCTGAAGATTTTAACATGCAAGCTACTTTTGTAATATTTGTGATACACTGACTGTAACTTTGCCAGCTATGAAGCACTCCTAAGCTAAATGAGAGGTAAATGAGAGGTAAAAGCAAGGACAGGGATGACTTCTTGTCTTGAATGAGTCCTCACACTGATTTGTTGCCTTATTAAACTTGCAGTAGTTAAGAAATGCAACCTGTTTAAATGGAAGTTGGATACATTTTCTTACATGGTATTTTTTAGTTTACAGTAAACCTATTGTTAATATTAAAATTACTACTTTNTTTTAAATTTTGGGCAAATTATAAGAGGAGAAAAACAGAAAGGAGTTACATATTGAAATAGCTTAGCTGTTATAAGGTACTGCTCAAAACAGCGTATGTGTCCAGTGATAAACAGTCTAACAGTTATATAAAAATATATGACCTGCTGGATTGCACAAATGCAACATAAAATCTAAAGGATCAATAAAATATTTGTCAGGGTTTATTACCTATGTTGTACTTTTATTTATAGGATGTAGACGTATTGCTTTAAAAATGAACGTTTTGTTGTTGAAGACTGTGAAGGACAAAAGTAAATTTACATATAGTTGGTTGTTAAAGCAAGAGTTAACACGTGGTTGTTTTTAATGAAAAGCTTAAACCAACTAGGAATTTTCTAATATATCTGGATTATTTATATTCTATATGGTTATACAAGTTTGAAAACTGGACTTTTTCAAAAGGATTTGAATTTTTGTCAATGTAAACTTGTCTGATAATTGGCTAATTATACTGCATGCAAACAAGTTTTTTTTAGTTAATTTTCCCATTGAGAATAAAAGAAACTACGTTTTGAAAATGTTTAAGTGAACTGTGTTTCTGATGCATTCCTGTGTATTGCGAGACTGTTCAGCTCCATTCTGAATATAAAAGGGATCGCAAGCATTTTATATATATATTGACTAATATATTGTATAATGGTATAAAGGTGACATAGGCTTTTTTGTCATTGGTCAGAATTTGACCACACTCAGAAAAGTTGCAAGAGTTAATACAGTGAAATACCATTGCTTACTACAGTATTTCTGCTCTTTGTCTACATGTAAGGGATAAATTTAAGAGCCACAATTGATTGTATCCTTTTTTTTTTCTTCAAAAGGCAGCTGCCAATGCATCTTTCCAGATCATTTTTTTTTGTTTAGAGAAGACATTTCCTTCTTCAAAAATGGGATGGATTTTAATACTGCTCATTTTAGGCTGCAGAAACTAGTGACTCAGAACACTACTTCCAGCAGAAGATAACTCTGGTGTATGCACTTCTGAGAACCACCCAGGTGACTAACAAATTCTTAATCCTTCATGCTATATCATTCCAAATCTTTCTTGTTCTCACAGAAGTGTTCACTGGTACTTAGTAGGCCTACATGAATTGTACACATAACCTTTTTGCCATTGTTCATTGTAATATCTCAGATAATGAGTTATGATACTACACATTGGATATTTTGCTGGAAGAGAAGTTTACCTCTAGTGAGTCTCATTTAAATGTGACTACTTGAGACCACCCACCAACTTAAAACAGTAAGAGAGATGGTGAAAATAAATTTGGAGGTAGTTAAAAGTATACCATGTATTTTTGTACCAGTTGTTCAGGACGATTCCAGAACAGAAATATACCAATTTAAAACGGTAATACTTGGTGCCCAGCATCTATTATTGTGGAGTAAGATCTAGATGTAGAGTATAGTGAATGCATTGAATAGGATCATCTTGTTGAGGAAGCTTAAGAAAAAATATGTGATCTTATTGTGAGGATTGCAACATTATCAAAAAGTTCAACCAGAAATAATCATAGTGACAGTGAGGTAATTGAAATTACACATCCTTATTTATGTGGTCCTCTCAGCAAGTCATGTTTTGCAAATTAGCCAAGGGCCTATACTGGCTTGAAACCCACCGTTTCTTCTAAGGTGTATTAAGGACTCATGGATTTTTTTAATTCTTTTTTTTTACACCTAGATGGATGATTTCTCAAGACCAAGAACTTTAATTTCAGTTTTGATACAGTTTTTAAATTATGCGTCCCATAGGTTCTGTTAATATGTGATTGAATCAGTGTTAAAATTGTTATAAAATTCATGTTTTAAGATGATTTTTAGTTTAACCAGAGATAAATTACACGACAAAAAGGTCATGTACTGAAAATGGGTGAACACTCTTTTACAAGTAGACAACCAGGCTTTGCAGAGCTAAAATGCTATATATGCTTTCACTGTATGAACCTTATAACATAGTGAGTTTGGTCGAGGCTTGAGTCAGAAGCCAAATTAACTAGCCCAAATGTTTACCGGATATAAATTTTCGATTTATGTTATTCTTAAAGTATTATCATGCACCCTTCCCTGCCAGTTGAGTATTGTAACTAGAAATTTTAACTAAATAATATGCATTTCTCTCTCTCAGCCATTTTTGCTTTCTGTTGAAGTTTTTTAAAAGTGTGGAAGTGAGATTTGTTGGTGGAAGACAGAAGTTTGTGTAAGGATTATATTGTCCAACTAGTCCTATAATTTTGTGTTTGAATCTTGTAAAAATATAAACTGTCGTATTTTCATATTGCAACGAATAAAAGTTGTTGAATTTTCAGGATGTTTTATTGATACTGTAAAAGACTACAAATTCAATTCACCATTGTGTTTGCAAGATTAGATTTGGATATGAAACACTAAATTAGGAAATCTATGTGTAAGGGCTATTTATTTTATGACTTGTAAATTTTGCTAACTTAAGTTTAGGATATGTAATGGATTATGTCTTGCCATATTCTTGGTCATCACCAAGAATCAAGGTATTCACAAATCCATTATGCAAATTACAGGGAGAGAAAAGGGAACATAATTTTGTCTCTCTTTACTTTAGCCAATTCAATTCTGTGAATTAACCCCTTAACTGACTAAACCGTCTTAAGACGCACATCCTTTTCCTCTTTATGTTGGATAATCCGTCTATAGACACACACCAGTTTTTACTCCCATTTGAGTTGGCTAACCCATCTTGAAAAGCAAACTTTATTGATTCTTAAATAAATATGTGTTCCACTTCAAGTTCCATGTTTGTTCTGTTGAATTAGCTGCTGTTTCACTTTATTTTTGTACAAAAATGAATATCGTGCAACTTCTTGTCATTCAGTTTTCATCATGGCTGTATAGAGGCAAAACAAAATTCTGACAGATGAAGTAGGCCCTACTTGCTCGAATGTTGATTGAAAGTGATGATTCAGACGAAACTAACGATATGTCCTTTGATATGAATGAATCGAGTAGTGATTGCAAGGGAGAAAGTGATAGTGAAAAGTCTGTAAACAGTTATATGAGTGATGTAAGGAAGGTTAAACAATGGAAATTGCATGGCACCTTCAGAAATATATTTATTTTATTGGACAGAGTGGTGTTATAACAAATGTTGATGATCTAAGTGATCCTTTGTGTTTATTTGATAATTTTTATGACTTAAAAATATGTCAGCTGATAAGTGATGATACTAACAGGTACGCCAATAGCAGTATGCATAAGCAGAAACAATATAGCCTAGTGTGTAGTCCTAGGCCTATATATGAATTCATAAATGGCTATTATTTGGAAGAGGTACTTGTAAGTAAAATATATTTTTTTGTTTTTTATTTCATACGTTTCACTTTATATTTTGTTATGTAGTAGATATATGTTGCAAATGTAACACATTTTACCACATTTTTATTAAGTCACTTTCTTGTTTGTCTGTCTGTCTGT
>KZ876320.1:0-10009 GCA_003456935.1 Machilis hrabei
TGGGTAAAACCAAAATCAACCCTGAAAGCTGGTTGGTGCAACTAGTTATTTTTTTCCGTGTAGGTTGCGGATGGATGTGGTGAAAGAGTGTGGGTTTATCCCACTAAACACTTGTTCCTCAGGATAATGGTAGGCGTTACAATGAACACCTTCCACGTTGATCTGGTCCAGACGTTGTTCTTTGACGTCCGAGTCCATCGCTATCTTGTATAATGGTCCACTATAGCTTCAGCATGGAGTCGCATGTTTGCAAGGCGTCGCGCTCACTGCTCTTCTGGCTAGTTGGCGGATCGTCATTCCTCGCGTTGTTAGTTGGCCTCAAGTCACCAAAAATATTGAATGTTATTGATGAACATAGTGCACTCACCAGTTCTTTCAAAGCTATGACGTTTAGCTGTACATATTGGAAAAGGTGGTCATTCATATTTCGCTGCTCCTGCGGGTACTTGAGCGGAAGTCGCGAAATCAAGTAAGTTTGCACCAATAGTTTTCATTACAACTCCAATTTCACGCCTTTCTTTGTTAATGTTGAAGTGTGGGTCATAGGTGTTTCTCCCTTTTCCAGGTAGCTAGTGTCTTACATAACTTCAGATATATACACCACAGGAAGTATAGTCATCATCTGCTTGGATATTACATCGCGTGTGAGATACTCCAATTCGTCCCTTGCAAGTCGCACTTGGTAGCAGTGCGAGAGTAACACATCTGTCTAATTTTTAAGCTACAAGTTAGGTGCCCCGTCATGCCCCGCTCTCCCCTATTTCGAAAAGAAATGGATTGGTTCCCAACCCTGAGGAATCATCAGATTTGGAATGACATGTATAGTCTTAAAACTTTTCAATCACCTCCTCGAAATTCCTGTGTCCTTGCGTTAAGTTTGTAAGGGTTTCCCGGAGGAGATAAGAACTGAACCATTCTAGTGGGCGATTTTCATTTCTCTGAGTATGAAAAAGATACTGATATGATATGTATCCAAAAATGTTGATGTAGAGAGTATTTTTGCATACCAGTGTTAAAATATAACATCCTCTGACCAAACCGAAAATTTCGAAGCGGTTTTCAATCGGCGTAGTGACACGAAACATGTTTATAGTCGGACATATTTGTATTGTGTTAATGCGGTTAACTGTTTCGTCTAAAATTTAATCGACAGGAAGTTTCCTGTGAGGTGCACATAATCGTATCAGTGGCATCGGACTGCTTAATATGATTGTTTCGTCTACAACTAATCTAATCGAAGGTATAATGGACGTACAGCTATTAGTAATATACATAAGGAATTTAACTGTACGTTATAAATAAGAACTGAATCTGATCTAGTGCCCTCGAGTGTGGCATGAAAAGTAAAAGGCGTCCAATTAGCGTCTCCAATATACGCATAAGGTTATCTTAGGCGAGTTGGGCTGGGAATCTCTTAATGTGAACCGTGAAAAAAGCAGAATTAAGAGATTGATGCAACTAAACTCCACTCAGTCGCAGTTAAATGTAAGCAAGGTTTTAAAAGCTGCAACATATATTGGTAGGCGCTCATGATCGTGAAGATAAGTTAAGGGAAANCAGCTGTAAATCTAATGCGTATTTTTGGTCATTCTTTCCGAGGTCGATTCGAGATTGGAACCGTTTAGGACGTGAATAATAACGTGTGGTGCCGCGTGCACCCCCTGCCAAGTACCTTGCCGGTTGATTGCAGGGTATGATGTAGATGTATTGCCAAATTACAGAAACAAATATTCGAAATAGAGGCACCAAAGTTGGTTCATAAGGATTTTTTGTGTCACTATACGCACTCATATTTAACATTGAATTATATCTATCTTTAGTCGCTCAAACAAAAAATCCAGTCATAGGTTTTAAGGGCTCCCGAACACACATTTAAATTTCATTTTTCACTTCACTGTACTCATTCATTGTATATTAATCGATTTAGAAACAATATTAATATATCTTGTGCAGGATGCGATAATAACCACGGGTTTGAATCCAGGCACGTTTATTTGACTTGTAGGCCTAACATACTGAATCTCACAAATTACTCAGCATACAAGTCTGATTCTTGCACAAATGCAAATTTTGAAGAGATTCATCCAGTTTGATTTCATTTTCAAAATAAAGGCTAATGATTCGATGCTTTAGTAAATATACATTTTTGACTAGGCAGTATGGGTTTAAATCCAGATGCATTACTTAAGTTATATATCAGAAGCGTTCATCCATTTATAAAAAAACAATCGCAGGTTCTAATCCAGACGTACTTATTCGATTTATAGGCTTGAGCTAGATCTTAGAAAGTGTTCATTTTAGAATGTCGTTCTTGAGCCATTGTTTCAGTCAAATATTTGCTACGTTTCGTCGGTATTACAATGTTTATCGCACACAAAGTCACAAAACTTACAGCTGTGCTTTCAGCCACTGTATAGGTAACTGTACTTAGGTTAACTGTGTTCTTATGGTACCCATCAGTAACAACACAGTATTTTTTTGCTGCAAATGTATCACTTATCGATTAGATGCAGCAAGAAATGTTGTGCAGCAGTCCAACTTTGCTGCACAACGTGACCATTTTGAATCTGCTGCACAGTTGGCGCTATTGACTGTATATTGCGTTTTCAAGAATGCCCACTTTACTGACGTTGCAAGACTAGAGCAACAACGCTCAAACCGTTTATTTTCCTTAATACAATTTAGTCCCAATAGTTGGAACATTACAGCTCTTAAAGATTTTATAATTCAAATGAAAATGAACGTATTATAAATAACCGATGCAGTTTCAGGTAAATAAATCCGCTTTTTTTTTCAGATACACTATAGGGGCCTACTTATAATTTAATGTATTTGCTCAACATGCTCAATTTCAAGACACTATTGACGAGGCTGGTAATTACACACTTTAATCAATTAATTTATGTTATACAGTACCAGGAACGGTTATGTCATTATCAAACGAACCGGAGCGCAAAATTTCGTTTCGCTTAAAACGCAAATTTTCAAAGTTCACTTACCAAGCTACGACAAAATTTCATTCGTCTTTCAGGCTTTCGGTACTTTAATTACATTCACTACTACAGTACCAGCATCGATTCTGTCATATCCAAACGAAGCGTAGCGCGAAATTTCGTTTCGCTTAAAACGCCAATTTTCAAAGTTCACTTACCAAGCTACGAAAAATTAAATTCGCTACGTCTTTCAGACGTAATCGATGCTGGTACTGTACGTCTTTCAGGCAAAGCCTGATATAATCGTTCCTGGTACTGTATTTTGGTCACTAGAGATTAATAGCCATGAGAAACATGAATCAGTCAATAAGTATTATTGACATCCCAAAGGATGACAACGACTGCTTTAGACATGGCTACTTCAGTCCGTTTGATAATCACAAACATGTCTGCTATGCCTTATGCGGGTTATGTAGCAACAAACTCAGATCTATAGCTTGGTACGCTAGCCAGTAAACCACACGGGTCGGGTCGGGTCGGTCTACTCTATATTCTTGAGATGTGACATTAAGTTACATAAGAAAGTTGTGTGACTAATTGCACTCGAAGCGACTAAAGTAAAATTAGATTATTGATTGAGAAATGTACTTACTCCCTTTAGTGTATGACTTGGTGGCTACAAGAATTCCTATTTCACGTTGAGAAGTCCGCGTTGTGGGAGCTACGAGAACGAAGGATCTTTGCCTCTATTGCAACAAGCAGTTGTTCTTGTTATGCAATGGGTTTCAACTCAGTACTGAGCATTTAATTGGAGTATTGATTAGGTTATTCAATCACCTTTTTTAAACGGTATATGGACAGTTATATGACGTAAGTGAATTTTGATTCAAGATTCAGATTCTTTAAATCTATTTACGGGAAAAGTAGTTTAAAATCCATAAATACTAATCACTTTTTATTTTCGTTCAAAATGTTGGACAATTGTATCGAGATGAAGAAATAGATTTCTTATGCGTTTGGGTTATACTATACACTACGTAAATATGAGTGCTGAGTGATAATATAAACAACCAAATACGTATTTTATGTAAACAAGTGAATACATTCACTTCACAATTAACTGGTGTTACTAATAGAAGATTTGATTTGGAAGTGTGTTTTTGCTAATGCGAGATGACACATTTAATCGTTTCTCAAGAGGAAATGTCTGCGTTATAGAAATAAAACTACATTCACTTTCTTTGTTTTATTTACATTGATGTAACATAATAAATAAGCATTCAATATAGTATAACATTAATATAACAACAATGTAATAGTTTATTTTCCAACTGTATTAAATACTGTCAACAAAAGCTGTTAAAAAGAACTTTGTGATGAGGATGTTCAGGTGGTAAATTTTAGTCTCATTCCAAAATACTAGCTGCAAATTGACATTTAATTAGGGTACAGTGAGGTTAGGGAAGATGCCATACAAATCCAGTCAAAATTTTACTGACAAAGGAAGGAACCCTCCGAAGTTGGAAAAGATTTTTCACAAGCACATTTTTGCTAAACGATCACATTGCATACAAAATTGGAGAGGTCAATTAAAACTCCTGTTTTTAGTATGTACTCCATCTTTTATCGTATTTATTCCAGTTCTACACCATCGAACTCCTAGTGTGGACGTTTTTCTTTTAAACTGTGCATGTCATGAATACCGTGTAAACGTAGGCAGGCTATATGTGAATTGTGATGAAGTATATAATACATGTGTTTATACAGGATCAAGGCAAACTTCGTGAAAAAAAAAAATCAAAGTGGGATCGGGGACACGAAGCTAGTTAAATTGTCTAATGAACATATGGCCTAGGACACACCGTTTTAGAGTAATTCACCGTTTTTTTTTTATAGCTAATCAGAGTCGAGTGCGCGTAAGTGTAAGCGTTGTGGGACTGGGCTGTTGCCATGCTTCGCTGTCTGGCCCTTCAGCCAAGGAGTCTCTCTCTTCGAAAGCAAACAGTTTGTTTGAAGGCATTATCTTGTGACAAACTTTTTAAAAATTCCTACTTGTTAATGACGACCATACACAAAAAACAGAGTCAAGTATATTGTTTGATATCCAGCGAAGAACCGCTAAGTTGGCTTCAGTAGTGAATGGAAGTGAAAGCCAAGTACAATCTCTTCAGAAATAACAAGGCATTCGAGTGATTGGTCTTGCAAGGCAATCGCAAAAGTGTTCAGTTTTTATAGATTGTAAAATAGATTAAATATGGTAAAATATATATTCAATTATAAAACCGACAGACAAAAGAAGGTTCCTGCGTCACATACAATGAAAGAGTGTTGATGTTTAACAGCATGACATTCAGGAGGAACTTTACTATAGTAGCAAATATTCATCGACAACAAATTATTTTTTATATGTGCCAAAAAATGACGATATATGAATCCATGAACTGAAACGCTGAAGTCACTGGAGTACCAAACACAAGGTGATCAGCGGATGTCGTTGTTAACGCATCGAAAATACCTCCCACTGGCTAGCACCAAATGTATTTATTTTGTGAAAAATCTTTCATCCACTTTGAAGTTATTGTTGAATTTTTTATGTTATTTCACTTCCAGACAGATAAATTTGACAAACAATGCTATTTCGATCACACCAACCAATAGTTGAATATCCATTTCTAAAGTTAGATTCAGTTTGGTTTGGAGAAGGACTTGAACAGTGCCCATGCCTTCCGAAGAGGTTTCCTTAGTTAAGAGTAGTTAACTGACATATCCTCCTCTATGTTCAACAAATCGTAATCTGTGTTATGGATAAGCATGTCTAAGGGGTGTATTATATGTGAGGCGAATGCTCTTGGCTTTCAGAAGCTATCTTTAGACATTAGAGAAAAATGCCACTAGAGTGTGCACGATACATCGAATCTGGTTTTCAGTTAGTAGAGAATTTGAAAAGTCAAGAAGAACAATCAATCGTTAGAAAGGAAACAAATATATTGTCAAAGCTGTAACATGAATGTTATGATACACGGACCAGGGTAGGAAGTTTACTGATAAATTGTAAAAAAAAAAAACTTGAATGTTTGGAATTGTAGTCAAGATTAGAAGAATGAGCGTTAAGACGATTGGTCCTGTTCAGTTTGAAGAATGGTTAAGTGGCATCCGAAGACCGTGAGTGATGTCAATTCAATTTTCAATTCAATTTTATTTAATCCTTCAGATCCTTACATGTCAAGTCATTGGAAAAGTCTTTGGATGACCAGAAACGAGAAACAGAAACTACAACATGAAGACTCAAGTGACGTGGAAGTCCAACACGTACAGTAGGTTAAAGTGTGTCACGTAGCAAACATTGATGTGTGAAGTGATGTTGCTTCACAAGAAACTTTACACAAAGTATAAACAACACCACTTTTTTATTTTCTAATTTTATGTTCTAAGTATGGCTTCTCCGACAGACTTGCAAGTAAATAGGTGAAGATTTTTAGAATTTGTGTTTGTCATATTGACAAATGCAGAGTTATCAGAGCGGTCAACATCCGCTTTTAGACTCGTCTCTTGTCTCTGGCTTGATGTCCATCAGTATTAATTAACATTCACATAACTAGAGGTGTGTGTATGCATATATATATTATACATCNATTTCTATCTTGCCATTTGGTAATGCTATCTATGTTTAGCGACATTCATTTTGAAACTTTATTTCTATAAAGCCCAAACCGTCTTTGTTAGTAACATAATGTATTTCAGTGCACCCAAAGCGGTCAGTGACGGACAACCAAACCAATTCACTTTTGATAGCTTGCACAATGGCCAACATTTTTAACCTATAAACCATATAAAACAGACACAATTGTGAGTGCAAAATACACGTACGCTGTTTTTCCCAGGTGAATGAGAGAAAGAGGGCAAACATTGATATTTACTAGGAAATGATTCAATCAACTGTCAGATATAAAAGTAAAAAGATCAGTCAATCTTAGTCTTTTGGTGGAAGTCCTTCCCGTTAACCTGATTGTTTTATACAGTCGTGAATATAGCCACTGTAGCTCCCGACACTTTGAGCATGTGCTTTATCTGGCATCTTTTGAAAATTGTCGGCATTTCGTATCGTACTTCCTTTCAATTTGTACCTTGCCTCGAACGACCCCAATGCATATGCGAAAAATTGAAGAAGATAACATTCTGCACAATAGTAGTTTGATTAATGTTTTCATCCAAATGATGATTTATTTGCCTGTTGTATTCATTAGTATGTTATCATATTTTCAATCAGTGAATATTCAGTTGAGGTTTTTCGTTATCATTTATTTTTATAAGGATTGTCATCCCAACCAATTGACACTATTTGAAAGGAAACTCTGTAGTGGGAAGAATGCCATTCATCAGTTTCTTGCTTTCCTTGTTCGCTTCTCGCCGAACTAAGCCAATACTTCTGGCTCTAACTCTTATTCGAAACAATGTGCCTCTTCTTCCTGACTATGCATTTTATTTTTTCAGTCAAATTAGTAGTATTGTTAAAACGTTTGTATTTTAGCGTAAATATTGACCTGGGAGACGAATGACTTTATTACTGTCTTTCCTACTCGACACTGTTTCAAAGTCATCCGCCAAAAACTGTTCTGACAAATAGTCGCTTCATGACGACTGAGTTCTGTTAACATTTGCTTTCCACTCTAGGACGTCATTCAAATCCTTTTTACCTCTACGTACAAAACCTCCGTTTACACGCTGCTCAATGCACGAGTAATCAATCGAAATTAGTCTATAGCGTAACCTATCGTCCATACGTTCAGCTCCTAACTTATTGGGATTCCCTCAGTTTATAAACTGATTTCATTCCCAAAACAGACATCCAATTGCTCAATTTCACCAGTTGAAGGAAACCTGTACGGGCGCAAAGCAAAACGAAGGATAAAGACATTTATCTACAGCAGAGCCCACAAACTATACTAGCCCATTAGAAAGACCTCTCGGCAAATACAACACCTTTACATCACCAGGAACGATATTGTCATATTCAAACCAAGTTCGTTTCGAAAAAAAAACGTACATTTTCATTCACTTAACCAAGCTAACGAAAAAATGACATTCGCTACTAGCCTACAGTATGTCTTTGAGGCAAGCAAACGAAAATGGGCGATTTAAGCGAAACGAACTTCGTTTGAATATGACACTATCATTCCTGGTGCATAACGTGGTGTTGATTTCAGCAGCCTGACGAAGCACTCAAAACGACTTGGAATGATGAAGGATAAATGCGTGGCAGAAAATAACAGTAGAGCTTGTAAACAAGTAGATTCGACTTCACGATGATGTGTATGCAAATGTTCAGTCGGGATATAAGTTTATGTTCATTCAATCTTAAATATTACCTCAATACTTCTGATCTAGAAGAAAATAAATGCTTTTAATCAAAATCATCAATGTTCCGCAATTCAGACAGATTTCACGTGAAATGTGCATGAGTACATGAGCACCGTGTTATATCATCACCTTCTCAGTTCATGTTTGAGCGTAACAGTCCTTAAAAGCTTCTACACTAATTAAACAGAGGTAGGTATGTGAAAAACATAGACAAGGTGACACAAAGTAATACAAGTTTGCCAAGGAAATGTTTAGCCCCGGTTGTCATTTTGTTTTGTGAAGTTAGGGGATTATATCTCGAGGATATTTCTAAGTGCTTTTATTAATAAATGTCTTTCTCAATATATTTTTTTCTTGTAATAAGTGTCTCATAAAATAATTCAAAACATTGACCGAAACGTTTACACCTGATGAGGTCGCTTTACAGGAAAACAAAATTTCAGACGACAAATTGTCACAGTACATTTTAGTCTTTCTTCATCTTACTCAATTCACCTTATTAATGATGGACGACAATGAGAAGAAAACATGTATAAAAATACACGGAGAACGGTTAGTGGTGAAAATGACCGACAGCGAGAAGCTGATAATAAAAGCTCACCATAGCACGCACGAAAAAGTTGTTTCAGACCGAAATTGTGCAAAATTTAATTGAAATTACTTTTATTGTGTGCATTATGGCTCTAAGTGACACGTAAACATGGGGCCAAATATTCAACAAATCTAGTATAGACGCCTTTTTTCCAATTTCGAAGCTGATAAATCAAGAGCTGAGATGAGTGATCGCATTGGAAAATTAAACAAGAGTATAAAATGACGTTAGTGAGGTTTGCATCCACGAAGACCCTTGTAGAGAAACAAGCGTGGAAAGGACATATGCATAATTAAACACCGATAAATCGTTTACATCCAAGTTAATCTGCTTTTGGCAATATATTAACGCGAGGTTTTAACCAAGCGTTAATATTTTTTGCCAAAAGCAGGTACATCTTGGATGTAAACAATTTACCGGTGTTTAACTGTCTTAAATAACGAAGGAAAACAAATATTTTACAATATTAATATTTAGCGAAAAAGGGGGGAGGAGAGGTGGCTTGGTAGTTCTCAGAGGAGTGTAACGAAGAGGGTGATGACGTCATCTGACCAATCAAAGTGCTTTGGGTATCACGCAAATCTTCCGCAGCACGCGTCAAGTGAGTATCAAGTTTCACCCAGTTAGTTGTCGTTCAGCTATTGACAGTGTTAGATGTAACGGTGTAGAAAAAGGTTTTTGCGTGTAGAGCCATGATGGATTGTGTTTAACGAGGATATATTATATAGTGACCAAAAAGTTTGTGGCGTGGAATAAGGGGATGATTAATGGATTACATTTTTGAGGTAAGGTTATTTTGGCTTAGGTTTTATGTGTCCATGTATTTTTTCCTATAGATTATGCATTTTATTTGTAAAAAATATCGTATAAGCGCAGATTAGAAAATTAGTTGAAAATGTGTGAGCGAATTACAATTCTCAGTATTACCGTATTTGTTGTACACTAAAAACAAGAAATTTATACAATCAGAGTGCACGTTTTCTATTAACTAATTTGGTCGGATTAAAAGTGTGAACACACATAGCAGCGAAAGTTTTAACCAGTGTTGATTCAGTGGCTTAGCCAAATGGTACGTAGTTTTAGCTGAATAGTGTGTTTCTGTATTGAAACAGCTCCTTGGGTTTCT
>KZ876350.1:29889-40144 GCA_003456935.1 Machilis hrabei
ATCTTCAAACCTTCAAAACTAAGGTTCATAAATTCTTGCTTTCTTCGTAGTTCTATGTTTACTTTTGGCACTCACGGTGCTTTTACATTACAGGTTACACCCTTTCGTGAGTTGCTTATCATAAAAAAAAAAAAAAATTGTTCATTTTATTATATCCCTCGCGTACGTTATCCAGCCTTCAAATTTCACTGATATTTCGCGTAATGTCGTGCTGCACCGGACTGATATCTAATATTGACAAATGCATTCCTACGAAAAAAAAAAAAAATACAACCACACACCAATGTACAGCATTTTACGAGACAAATTGAGTAAAATAAAATACCTGGCGAGGCTCTCACACAAATTTTGTATATTTTTCATTGAAATACCAGATTTTTTATTAATACAATATTTTTGCTCGCAATTTAACACCACCAGTGCACTGTTCTCCGCGATATCAAATAGTTGGGAGGGTATGAAATCCTCGGCTTATGCCCCTGGCTTCGATATCTGCCCAACTATTTGATATCCTGGAGAACAGTGCACTGCTGGTGTATATTAATACATAGCGGTACAGCTATAACTGTGTTAATGGAGTCGTTTCTTGTTCGTTTGGCGGGTTTAAAATAAGTAGTGAAGAGCAGTGTTTGGCTATACGACAACGAGTTGAAGGCGATTCCAGAAAAAGGTTACCAACGATTCTTGCAAAAGTATGTGAGGAAGTAGGGTAAGTGAATTATGTGGTGAAGGGGAGGTACTTCGAAGGTGGTGAACATAATGATGTAGAATAAAAACGTAAAGATGGAACACAAGCACTTCCCATATTTATTGATGAAACCTCGTATCATTTAACAAGAAAATACATAAACATAATTAACCTCAGCATTCACCATCTTTGAGTTAAATCTTGATTTCTGTAAATCTTGAATGAAACGGAGTCGAGTTTCAAATTATATTTATTTTCTTTCATATTCTCCAGTTCGATTGAAATTCGTATTAGTTGACACAAGTTTCACGGAGGCTCTGAATCTAACGAATCCTAAATCGCAATGCCACAAGTGTTTGTTCAATTGAGCTTAAGATGCTGTACCAAACAGTTGCGTGTGTTATATTGTCCTGTAAATTCTTTCAGTCACCAAATGTTCAAAGGTTGTGTTTTTTAGCCGNTACCGTGAAACAAAATCAAGTTCATCCAAATTTTTGGAAATCATTAATTCGATTTCAATTAACCTTTCTAGGTCATCGGGCATTTGCAACAGGTCATCCAATTGTAATATTGTCATGTACAAAACAACGTCACGAGTTTTAGTTTTCATTATCTAAAGCTATCTTGGTAAATTGAAACAGTATAAAGTGACCCATAAACATGTTTTTGGTACAAAAGTTGTTTATTTTTAAGCGTAGGATCATATGCATTCAACAAAAATATGTGTTTCTATTTAGAAAACCAAAGGCGACCTTCAATTAACCTTGAAAACGTTCACCAAAACAATAACAATAATTGCTACAATATGTCCCCTTCAAACCTAACAATATTTGTCTACACATTTTCTTTCATATTGCTTTGTTTTCGCGATAAAAACTCGTAATGCTTTATGTAGACCACCCTGTATAACATTTGTTAATTTTCAAGCAACTCAAGATTTCCCAATTCTTCCGCTATAATTACTGTCTATTTCATTATCAACACGCATGGGCGAAGACTTAAATCAGATTTAAACCTCCAAGCCCGGTGATTTAAATCGAGACTTAATTAAACCGCAAATCGGATTTAATGGACTGGTGAATACGATTCTCTAATGACCAAGTTTTAAATCTAGAATTAAATGAGAATCACACGCTGGTGAATACAGGCGTAAAGTACAGCACTGTGGCTGTTCTTATGTTTCATTATCATCTAATTATGATATCAATACAAAATGGTTAACTGTCTTTAATGATACAGAAAATATCGACAGAACATTAAATAAGGCATTGTCATTAGCACTCGAAGAAAAAAAATAACAGGATCAAGACATAGAATCAATACAGCCAATCTATCAGTCTGAGAAATTCCAATAAAAAGGTGATACGTTGTCTTGATGCAAGGACACGTCAGAATATGCTTGAACGCTCAGTCAATCCACAGTTACAAGAACTGAAGCCTGACATGTTATTTTGGCATGACGGTGCACCACCACACTACAACTTGATCGATTGTGCATACACCTCTTAATCATCTTTACTGCCCTACAGCTATGCGTATAGAAAGCATATGTAAATAAATTATGCACTTAAACTCAAGTTGTTTATTACTGTTCTGTACTGATTTTTAACAAAGTTATGATAGAAAATGTTAAACTCGTGTCTGCGAGTTTATTGTGGTTTCTTAAAACATGTGTTACAGTTTACATCAGATAATCTTTTAACATATCAATTGAACTTTCTCTTTCATTTCAAATAAACTAAATTAGACTTACAATCAGAAAACATTAATTCCTCTGTCCATTATTGACAGTTCAATGCCCGTTAGGAACTCGGAAACAAATGATGCCTCTTTACATTAGAAAAACGCCCTATTTAAAGAAAAAAATGATATAGTATCACCAAGATAGGATTACAGTAATGCCTTTCATTACATAGTGTGAACGCCATTCAGACTCTTTAACGCGTGGAGTTTTAGAAAAAAAAAAGCCATAACCATAAATCAAATACAATTACCATCTTCATTAATTTGATATGCATCTGAAATTAAGAGAGTCATTATTAAACTTCTTGAAAAGTGGCTAAGTGCGTTACTTAGCTTTGCGGGTAGTGGAAAGGAGATCGAGTTTCACTGTTCAATAACAATATAACCATTATGTCTTGTCTATGCTCTGATATCAGACCTATATTGTAAGTAGAGGGCCAAACGCTAAACTTTTTACTACAAGTTATTTTTCGTGCTGTAAAGTGGTTCATCAGAGTAAGATGATTTTAAAGGTTGAAATATAGTTGTTCAATGCGTATTTTTATATCTGATCAACGATAATTCATTCATACTAATATAATAGTATGAGTGAACTATTCAGACATACAGTATGGTTAAAACATTTTTTTATCTTATATTCTGTCAAATGTTTCAGTAAACTCATGACGTAAAAACGAAATCCAAGAAGGAGCATTTTACTTATCGCTTTAATCACTCAGCCAATTTTGAGTTTGTGAATAACGAAGCATCAGTACTTACACACTTCATTCATAATAATATTATTTTCATCTACACTAGACCGACCTACTTAGGATAGTGGTTAGCACAACGCGCCCTGGAACGAGAGGTTGTGGGTTCGAATCCCGCATAAGGCATGGATGTTTTTGCTGTCTTATATGTGTCTGTTGTTCATAGAATTAAGTTTAACTTTAATTAATCACAAAAAAACATTGTGTCATCCTCCCTAATACCCCATTGTGTGTCGATGGGACGTAAAACACCATATCATCATCATCTACACTAGAAACCATATTTTATCTCAGAGCTTTTTTTATTCAATAATATTGTCATTATCATTGCAGCTATCTTAGCGGTCGGTGTGCATTACCCCAAAGTCAATTATTGACTTGGCATTTGTGAGTGAGTGAGTGTATGCATCACGCGATCCTCTTGTCACTCGCTTGTGATCGTTTCGTCAAAAGAAGGCGCATTCTGCCTGTTGGCTTGTTGCTGTCAGCCAGAAATTGTATGCACCAGCATGCGGGCGTTAATCACGAAAATTAAATTAGCAACAGAAGCAGCGTTCAAACTGAAACATAATTGCACGAAAATCCATTATTTATCATGAAGTAGCTCTTAAACCAGAGCCTGCCAATGAGTGCTCTCAGAGGTACAAAAGCCACGAAGAGAGGACATACACTGTTAGTGATTTATTAGCTGTGACTCAGATATTAACCTTGACAAAATAACAGAAAATATATTATTCTCATTTATGATGCTATATAATCATCGTTAGTAAATAAACGTAGTTTTTACACTATATATATCTCTATATATAAAAGCGAAAGCCCTGACTGACTCACTCATTCACTCACTCACTCATCACTAATTCTCACACTTCCCATTAAGCTAGAGGGCTGAAATTTGGCACAGGTGTTCCTTATAAGCTAAATAGGAAAAGTAAAGATATTTCATTCCGATTTGTTGTGATTAAGGGGGTGAAATTNCTTACTCCAAACCATATTGACGTCATTAGCGCAGAAATCTCGAATCCAGACAAAGACCCTATCCTCCATGACATCGTAAAGAAACACATGATTCATGGCCCATGTGGCAAATTAAACCATAGTTCACCGTGCATGTCATCAGAGGTTGTTTCATTTGTTTGTGCAACAATTCCGTTCGAAGAACGGGCACATCAGCTAGTATATTATAAAAGTATTGACTGTGTATGTGGGTATGTAGGCATCTACACAGTTATGTACCCACAAAACCTTTCGACAGCGAGTTCTCGAAAACTGTTCACCGTAGAAGGCTCATTTTTACACTAAAAGTTTGCAAATATTAAGTAGATCAAGTCATTTATATTATTTTTATTTTAGGTAACGGGTTCGAATACAGTGACTTTTATTCGAATAATCGACAAGATTTATATCTTGGGAAGTAAAGGTCGTAGGAGGTTGATTTTTTTTACCAAAATTTTTCAAATTGAGAATAGTATAATTGAGTGTAACAATTTAAATCTGATGTTCATGGGTTCGAATCCTGGGGAATTAATTCGATTTAGAAGCAGGTGAAATAACTCTCAGAAAATGTAGCAAAATCTAAAAAAGATTGCACATCTTGATTAAACGAATTCACAGTTATTGACTTATATCCCGTGGTCACGGGTTCAAATCCAAACGCTTTTATTATATTTCTAGGCAATGACGATATCTGGAGAAGTTAAAGACTTAGAAGGTTGATTATTGCATCAAACCATTTTAAATTTTGAATAGCATAACTGAGTATAACGATGGAAATTTGGTGGTCACGTGTTCGAATTCAGGGGAATTTATTTGATTAGAAGTAGTTGAAAAAGCTCATAGAATTGTAGCAAGATCTCAAGATCTAAAATCGTACTAGCAATATCTCAGGAAGTGTTAGTCGCAGAAGGTTTATTTTTGGAACAAAGGTTTTTAATTTTGAGTAGTACAATTGAGCGTAACGACTTAAATCTGAAAGTTAGGGGTTCGAATGTGCGGTAATGTATTCGATATGGAATCAGGTGAAATATATCACAGAAAATGTTGCAAAATCTCAGAAAGTATTGGTAGTACATACACTTTTTTTTCAATTTTTAGTAGAATTGAATGTATCAATCTAAGAGTCATAGGTTCGAATACAGAGGCCTATATTTGATTTAAGTTAGGGGTTCGAATGTGCGGTAATGTATTCGATATGGAATCAGGTGAAATATATCACAGAAAATGTTGCAAAATCTCAGAAAATATTGGTAGTACATACACTTTTTTTCAATTTTTAGTAGAATTGAATGTATCAATCTAAGAGTCATAGGTTCGAATACAGAGGCCTATATTTGATTTAAGGGAAATGGCATTGTCTCAGAAAGTATTAATTATAGAAAAAGTAGATTCTTCACCATGTGTTTTAAAAGATGAGTACTTTCATCCTATGTTTTAAGTCTAAATATCAACGTCTACAGGCCTTCATTTGATTTATAGCCAAGTGTGACACCTCGAAAAATATTGATTAAAGAAAGTTTATTTTTCACCAAGAGTTTGCAAATTTTGAATAGACCAATTCTTTGTAATTAATAATAATCGCAGGGTCATGGATTCTAATTCGTCGGCCTTTATTAGATTATATGAGAATAGCGTTATTTCGGAATATATTTGTTGTATAAGATAGCTTTCACAACAATAAGTTTTGAAATGTTGAGTACATTAATCCGCTATTAATTATTTATATATCTGTGTCACGGGTTCTAATTTTGAAGCCTTTATTTGATTTATGGGCAAGAGCGATATGTCAGAAAGAGTTCATCATAGATGGTATTTTTATACCATAACTTTTGAAATGTTGACTATATTAATCCTTTATTAATAATTTAAATTTGATTGTCATGGGGTCCAATCAAAAGGGATTTATTCGATTTTTGACAGGACCAATATCTTGTAATGTATTGGATTTAGAAGGTTTATTCTGCACCAATTGTTTACAAAAAAATTAGTAGTATATTCCACTTTATTGATTTAAATCTCATTGCTCCGGGTTCGCATCCAGATGCATTTGTTTGATTTATAGCAAGGAGCAAAATCTGTAAGTAAATGTAGCAAAATATATAAAAGTATTAGCAATAAAAGATTTATTGTTCAACCAAGTGTTTGGGAATGCTGAGTAGATCAATTCATACTGTCACTGTCACGGTTTCGAATTTTTTTGTAGAACAAGGTTAACTTTAGCATCAAAAGTTTTCAAATGTTGAATATATTAATCCCAATTAGTGATTTCTATCTCAGTGTTACGGGTTCGAATCCAGAGGCCATTATTCGATACATCTGAAAGTATTTGTCGTAGAAGAAGGTTGAATTTTACACTGAATGTTTTCAAATATCGAGTAAGTTAATCAGTTAGTAATGATTTAAACTAGAAGTTACGGATTCAAATCAAGAGGCATGTATTCTTTTTAGAGGCTTGAGTTTTATCTCGCCAATAATTCGTAGTAGAAGGTTGTTTCTTGGACCAAACAAAGTAAGTGGATTAGTTGATTGTTACTGAATTTTATATAATAGCTAATGGTTTTCAGTCATAGCAATTAATGATTGTAATACATAAACACAGGTTCGAATCCAGATACTTCAAAATGTTAAATACGCAAAGGCTATATATATATAGGTCTATACACATTTGTTATTTGTTTGTGAGAGACAACGTTGAAATTTCAACGGGTATTGTACTAGTTAAACAAAAATGATTTACGTTTCAAATCAGGGCTCATTTTTTAAAAACGTACTAAATTTAATACATTTTATGATAATTAATTCACCCCTCCAAAGAAAAAAATCGTTTGGCCACACATTTTCAGTGACTTACAACTTAATGATACAAGGTTCATCCCCTACAACATCGACATGATGTAGACTTCCAGCCATAGTTTGTTGCTTCTGCAATGCATTCTTGCTGCAACATTTCCAAGCACAGTAATATTCGTTCGCTCATTTGATAAGCTGTCTTATCTCCTTGTCCATGATACACCATTTGAAGTGCGATGGTCCTGACGAAATAATCTAATGGATTTAAAGTAGGGATATATTGAGGTCACAAATCAGGCTATACAAAATCCGGACAATTAGACATTAATTGCTCCTTCGTACTTTTTGCCAGAATATCACGTGCTTTTAACACACTAGACGGGCAACAATTCGTGACGTCAAGAATAAAGCCTGACTTTAAAACTGTCCTTATATTTACTGTATTTTTTTTTTAATAGCCCTTAATTTGAAAGCTATATTTCTCGTTTTTGAAGCCTAAGTTTGAAATAAAATATTGCAAAACAAATAAGGCGTTGACAATGAAAAGGGTGTAAGTGCCAAAATTACCGACGCCCTTTACTTGAACCCTTCTCAATTCCAACTACAGGAAAGTTGAATTCAGTGCCATCTGTTTAGATTAATAACAACTAGATCAAGTGGGCTAGGAACTTGCTTCCTTATCAGTGCCGTTGACATTAGAACATAGATCTTTTTCAGTGAAAAAACGAATTTTTGCCAATTTTGGTACTTTTCATTGTCAACGCCTCAAATGTAGTTCATTTTGTTTATTACCCTGTATATAATTATCTAATGTGTTATATCCATTTAATTAATAACATTACTGTGATTACTAAGGACTGCGTCTCATAAAGGCTTCACATATCAACTCTCAGCAATCATTCGTTATTTATTGTTAGTGGTTCCAATCCTTCTCACTAATGACGTCACAATGGAACCAACGTTTCGTTTATTTCAGATCTGCATTTTAGAAGGCAATAAACTTTATATTGCAAGTATTTGGTGTATCAGATATCACGTTTACATCATGAACATGCAATATTGGTTACAGAGATAAATTTTAAATTTATATGTTCAAGTGCAGTGTATGAAAGACCTATTTAAAACTAATTATACTAGAAATTTTAAGTGTATTATATTCATTCTAACTATCATTTGAGAAGTCCTCTGCTTTTTGTAAAATAAAAAGTACGGAGAGTCAATTGAATTTAAAAATAAATGCGAACAAAACAGGATATGTCAGCGAAGCAAGTTTACAAGAATAATTACAGCTAAGATCGCATATATAGTCAGTTCCTCTTTGTTAATTTTTTATAAGTATCAGTTGTGATGCTAATAAGTACACACTGGCGCAAGGAGCTATTCATCTTAATAATATTGACAGCACACAAGTGCTTTAAAGTGACACTCACTTAGTGAAATTATTGTAATTTCCCAGTTTGGAGGCAACTGTAATTATGAGTTGTACAAAGTACTTAATTTTTGTAATAGACGAATGCTTTGCTCGCCATGAATGCTAAATGGAAGTAATGGGTTTTCAGTCTACAAATTTGATGCTACCAACTTCCCGAGAAAGACCATGGCTGCTAAAATTCTAGTGAGATTTTCTTTCCTGCATACGTGTATACAGGTTAATCTGCTTAGTTTAGTACTGAGCGTACCGGGTTATAGTTCAATAGGCTGTGGGCTCAGTTCTCACCTAGTGCTGGGTATTTAGTGTTATCATTTTCTATCATATGTCATCCTCGTCACTAACATGGTAATAAATGGCTGAACCGTCCTAATGATGTAAACATTCGTCGGAAGTCCATCCTTATGGCACCACAAACCCTCAAACAGTTTCTGTTTTGACGAACAGATTCTGATTAGCCTAAAGTTTTATTGAAACTTTTTCAAAGTTAGGGCAAATGCTTGAAATTAAGGCCACAAATCCCGATAAACATCCGGCATCGATACAGCAGGGACTGTCTTGCGCGCTCGAATATACCTGGGTTGTGCTTGATGGTTGAGGCATCTTCATGAACACGGGCCACCAATCAGATACTCTTCATCATCAACCGGCTTTAAGTAAGTGAGGTATTTCATGTAGACCGACAGGAAGAAATCAAAGTGTGTCAGGTCAGGTGATTGGGGAGGCCATAAGGATGTATTTCCGACCAGTGTTTACATGACAGAAGTGTTCCTCTAATGAATTCTAAAAGTTTTGGCATGACATTTTTCTGCACCCTGTGTAGAGTTATTAAATATAAATTTATTTCCAAATAATTAGTTAAATTCCTTTGCAGTTAAACTCAGGGGCTCTAGAACCCATGTTGACATCATCTTTTTTTTTTTTTACGGAAACAGCCGAGTAGTCTAAGGCGTGGAAAATCGTCAAAATGAGATGAAGAATGTGTACTAGGCGTCTCAGCGATGTTATAATGTTTGTCAGTATAAACGATATAGTATGAACAGAAAAGATACTTAAGTCAGACGTGTGCTCGTAACGTTCATTTGCCAGTTAGTGTCGGGTGGTTTCTGATCTTAAATGTTAATATTTTGTTATGTTATTACATATTTATTCGATTTAATTAGGCCTAATACACAGCCACAATATAATGTAAACAAATCTGCTCCCACCAAAATTCAAACCCGCAATTCTAAGGCACGGAAATCATTCTCTGCATCACTGCCATAACATTACTAGTTGCATTACCTGTTGTTTTTGTTAGCGTAATGTTAATTTTTGCCAGTTTATAAGCGTAAATGATAGGACATATTCTGTGTTATGTTCCTACAAACCACCTTTATATGTTTGGACAACTTTCATGACAATCAGCCACATAAAAATAGGAAACCTTTCCTTGTGAGTTCTTTAGTACGTACAGACAGACAGACCGATGAACGGAGATAATATATGCATGCCCCAAAACTGGGAAGGATAGTTGAAAACTTTAACAGGAGCTTTGACAAGAGTTTTTAAGAATATTTAAGGTAGTAGCTGTAATGATACAGGAACAAGTAATATTAATGTTTTTAAATTAACCTTAGTCAAACGTTAATGATTTTCGTTCAATTTGTATTGTTTCACACTTTATTCGAGAACACTTTAAGTCTAAGTGTTTGCAAACCATGAAAAAGCGTTACATTTCCATACTCCTCTTACGTCATCGTTCCATCGTGCACATTAGGATACATATGAGTGTAGAAAGAATACGTAATTAAAAAAGACTGAAGTTTATCTATCAGAAAATACAACCCACCTACGAGCTGAAAAAATAATTATAGTGGC
>KZ876360.1:20217-30319 GCA_003456935.1 Machilis hrabei
AGTATGCAATACACCAACACTGATATAATTTTTAAGTAATGATTGTATCCTATTGGTTGATTTTTCTTGTCGTATTTTAAATAAAAATAATTTGATACAGACTACCTTTTTACTACTATCAGGTGACACAGGGAAGTGTATCCATTTTTGAATGAACAGAACACAGTGACTATTACTCATAACTGTAATTTGTTTGTGGTAAAATGTGTGTGAAATAATGCCATTTATTTCAGTTACCATGAATCAGTGGTCGGTGGAACATCGTGTGTTCACGTACGATGACATGTGAGAAGCGGCGACTCAGTGGTTGCAGCTCAGAGGTCATTCCGCCATCATTTCAACATTAGGCGATATGGAGCAGTCCCAACATGCAAAACCATCTTAAAATGGGTTCAACAGTTCCGACGCACAGGTACTGTAACTCCAAAAACACCACCAGGGGCTGAACGTACGGTGAGAACAGCACAAAATGTTGAGAGAGTGACAGTAGCAGTTCTCTGCAGTCCCCAACGTTCGGCTCGGCGCCACTCAATAGCATTATGTTTGGGACGGGAATCGGTGAGGAGAATTTTGAAAACCGATCTGAAATTTCATCCGTACAAGATTGTCTGTGTGCAGCAGTTACTCGCAACAGATTATGCCAAGCGGGAAGATTTTGCTGCACTGATGCATGTTCTTCTTCACGGTTAACCCGATGCGCGCATCTTTATGAGTGACGAGGCGCATTTCCATCTAAACGGGTTCGTGAACCAGCAAAACTTCAGGTACTGGGCACCGGAAAATCCAAGACAACTGCATGAACGACCTCTGCATTCACCCCGTGTGACAGTGTGGTGCGCAATATCCAGGCGTTACGTTATCGGTCCCCATTTCTTTGAAGAGAAGGGTGTAGCGGTGACAGTGAATTCCAATCGGTACATGGAAATGATAAACACCTTTTTTCAGCCAGCACTCCAGCGCTTGAACGTGGGACCAGATGTGTGGTCCAACAAGATGGGGCGACAGCCCACACCGCCGCACATTCAATGGCAACCGTACGGCGATTGTTTCCTGATCATTTTATTTCCAGGTTCGGAGATGTGCCTTAGCCCCCTCGATCTCCCGACCTGAGTGTGTGTGACCACTTTCTGTGGGGGTAATTAAAGGAGCGAGTGTACGTCGACAAACCCCGTTCCATAGAGGAACTGAAGACAGGTATTCGTAGGGAGGTGTGGAAGATCAATCAGGAGACATTGGAAAGCGTGTGGGTCAGCTTCATCTCTCGACTTGAAACCTGCATCAGGGAAGATGGACATCACCTTCCAGATGTGATTTTTGCTACTTAACATCACTGGCAACTGTCCACACACATGTTACAACCCAAATAATAAAGTTTGTTTAACATTACCTGTGTTCTGTTCATTCGAAAATGAATACACTCCCCTGTGTCACCCTGTAGTTCAGTGCAGCGGCATTACTGTTATGGCAACTGTAGTCTTGAGGTAACAAAAACAAGACAAATCATGTTTAAGACTCTTGTGATAATGTGACACAAACCACTTTTAACTTCTAAAAGCTGATTATCGTAACACAAACCAGTTAAAAACTAAACTCTGAAATTCAATATTGATTGTGCACAGAAATATTTGGTCACTAATGGATTTCTTTGCAAGAACAAGTGGTTTCAGACCACATATCAATAGTAAACACAATAAATTTCTCAAGTTCAAAAATATTGTTTATAGACATTTTTATGGAAATAGAATTAAGTGCAATGCCACCTGGACAGTTGATTACAAAGCAAGGCAGCAGCACTATCGATGATTTTCACTAACGGTCAGAAAGCTATGACGTCACTCCATGGACAACATATAGCTTGTAAACCATCATCGGCCAAGGAAAACAGACGTCCCTGAAAAACAAATGATAATGGAAATTTGAGAACATAATTTAAACATATATCAACATTATGTTTTAAGATATTGGCACAAAGATAGAAACTAACAGGGTGGACATAAAGTATTACGAGTTTCCACAGTGATATTATTTTTGTCTTATCGTTACATGCAATTATCTGTGAATACAGTTTAAGAGTCGGCTTCAGTCAAAGCGTGGGAAACGACTATTTCAGTTGCATTTTGGGTTACTGTTACCAAACAAAGACCGAAAAGGAAAAAGTTAAACTATAGCGCACTTCAAAATTCTTCCCTTTGCACGCTGGTGTATGAATTGTTAAAAAGTATAGTGTATTAAGTGCGTAATCTGAGTTCTAATTCAAATCAGACGTTCTTTTCTTTAGAACTCAGATTGTGCGCTTAATACACTCTAGTTTTTAACAAATCATGCACCAGCGTGCAAAGGGAAGAATTTTGAAGTGCGCTATAGTTTTACTTTTTCCATTTCGATCTTTGTTTGGTAACAGTGACCCAAAATGCAACTGAAATAGTCGTTTCCCGCGCTCTGACTGAAGCCGACTCTTAACAGTGTGAAATGCAGCAAACACCACTCTGATTCTCAATCAGTGTTGTTACATTTTAACATATTTCAATGGAATCTAGAAACACAGGAACTCGATCTTATCAAAATAATGGTTTCACTGTTTCCCTTTTCATAATAAGAAATGTCAAAATAATAGCTGAAATTGTCATCATATTTAAATGTAGCTGAGTTGCGATGGGGCAATGGAACAAAGAGAAAAGGTTTTGTTTAACTGTTCAAAAGTAACGGAAATATTTCTACTTATGAAGCAAACTTGTGTATGGACTATGGAGAGAAATGTTTGTATCGTGCATGTCTTTGAGTGACATACTGTTTTGGTCATGGAAGGGAATCACTTAAGATGGCAAACATCTTGGCCCAACAATAACTGTTTGAACAGTGCCAGACTCGATTGAAAATGTGCAGGAAATAATTACCAATGACTAATGTGTAACACTCTGAATGAATTCAGATAATCTGTGCATTAAAAAGGAAGGTATTCAGCAAATAATAACCCTGGATTTTAAGAAAATAAAGTGTTTGCTTCATTTGTTCAACATTTATTAACAAACAATTAATATAGGTACAAATTGAACACACTGAGTTTGCTGAGAGCAAACCCAACTTTATAAATTTGATCGTTATCAGTGAATAGATGTGTTGTATTCAAGTACAACTCTGCAACAAAACAACATAGAGCAGAGTAAACATTTTTAAAAACAAATGTAAAGGAAAGTAAAAATTAAACAAACAACGCTCATAACTTTTTACGATAACGAGGGAACTATCCATACATAGTTCATGCGCTATGGGCAAAGTGTTACTGCTCCCTAATATCTGGAAATTTTTAAATACGGTCACATAACTCTTACCAAATAGCAGGCACCTCTGTTTAACGGAAAATATTTTGTTCCCTGGCATGTTTCTACATGTTCTTATGGAATAATTATCTCTAAATAACAGACCCTCTCAATAATGGACGCGGACACTGCAAAAACAGATATTTTGGTGCAAAATCTGTTGCAGGACGTTCTTTCCCTTTCTCTCTTGTTCGTTTTCAATAACTTTTGGTGGCTGCACGAAAAAGATGAAGTCTTGGTGGCTGCACGAAAAAGATGAAGTCTTTTGGCGTCTTAAGCTGAAAATGGAGATGTTCTGCACGTGGATTCCAGACGTTCAGGAGTTTTGAATGCGAGTGATTACGTCACCATCAACGAAAACGTTCAAACTGAGGACCAATCTACAAACGTAGCGATGACGATGATAGACTTTGTGCATGAAAAAGCAGAAGTGGATGGTGATGCTAGTGAAGAAGATATTCCAAGTATGGACGAAACGTCAATAGAAACAAAGATGCTATTGACTATGTTAGTAAGCTTAAAGTTACTTCCTCCAGAAACAAGATGCTTTGGGTCTTCAGATGGCTTCAGAAGAGAAATTTACTTAGAGAACATCATCATTAAGGAATCCAAGAAATAAAAATACCCCCTAATTTCTTCCTCAACATGGGTCAGAAGGGGGAAGAAACATCTGTGAGCGAAAGAAGGATTATTATTAAGCTCCATAATGAATGTAAGTCATTGAAACAAATATCTGACATTGTGGATAGACCTACATCTAGTGTGCAAACTATAATAGACCGGTATGGAGCCACAAAAACATTACAAAATCAGGTAAGATCTGGCCGTACTGGTGTACTAAGTGTAAGTGAGAAAAACTGGCAGAGAAATGGGTTGTTGCTAGTGCAAGTAGCCTACAGTAGGTACGCAATGTTTGCAAACAAGCAGGCGTTTATGGTCGAGTGGCACGCAAGAAGGTTTTTGTTAGTGAGGTATACCTACCATTACAAGAGACTGCAGTTTGCCACAGAGTACCATACTGAAAGAAAGATGTTAACTTCTGGAAATAATTAACATTTTCAGATGAAAGTAGATTTAACATTTTTGGTTCTGATGGGAGATGTANAGTACGGCAGTAGCCAAATACTGAGCTTGAATTTAAGAACTTCATACCAACAGTCAAGCATGGTAGTGGATCGCTCTCTTGGTCTGGGGATGTATGAGTGCAAATGCAGTTGGTACTCTACACTTTATTGAAGGTATTACAAATAACAAAATGTATATTGATATTCTAAAAGAGAACCTACAGTCTAGTGCGCATAAGATGGGTATGGGAAACGGATGCATTTGCCAACAAGATAACAACCCTAAACATACTGCTGAAAATACAAGTAGGCTATCTGGTTGTTATATTAATAGACCTACTCCATAGCAGCTCTCTTCACCTCCACAATCACCAGATTTTAATCCCTCAAATGTTTGTGGAGTATTCTGGACAAAAACATTCCAAAAATAAAGGTCCTACAACCATAACGAGACAGAATTGAGAACTGCCCTGCAGGAAGAATCGGACTCTATTTCTACAGTTGTAACATCGAAGTTAGTGCTATTGGATTATGGTTCCACTGTTAAGACATCTCAGGTCTAATGGAGACCCCATCCGCGTCGTAATGACACTTCAGGATAACTGAATTTTGAATGTTGCCACTCAGCCGACACATAGCCGGAGGTGGGATCTTTTACATCGAACACTTATCGATGGGACCCGCCTTTAACGTGCCTCCCGGAACACGCCTACAATCATACCTTAGTGTGGAATGCTTCACAGGCAGACTCGTAGGATAACCCTTTTTACCCAGGGCTAGAAGCCAGCCCCGGGATTTGAACCCGGGACCTCCCGATCAGGAGGCGAGCACTCTAACCACTAGGCCAACCTGTCGGTTCGAAGTTAGTGGAATTGCTGCCAAAATGCCTGGCAGCAGTAACAGCAGTAAAAGGAAATCTCACAAAATATTAATGTGTTCAAATTTCCATTCAATTTGTACAAAATGTCAAGTGTACAAATACTCATTGTACATGAAAAAATGTCAACATTTCAGTTTTGTTAGTTTTTTCCATAGAGTATTTATTTAATTTTTGTGAGTACCGGTATTTCTGTACTAGATACAATAAAGGACAATTATTCACTTCTCTCCTTCCCGGCATACTTTGCATTCACACACTGTAACCATTTATACCGACTGATGAGAAGTGTACGAATAGGCTACTTTCTGCACCCACTGTAGGCCTATGGTGAAGACTCGCCCAGTAGGAACTGAAGACTCACCAGGGTCAAGCCTCTGATAGCCGCCAAAATCAGCTGACTTCTACTGTTTCAGAGTTAGCTAACTCTGAAACAGCATATAAAGAAAGAAAAAGTAGAAATCAGCCGATTTTGGCAGCTATCAGAGGCGTGACCCTGGTGAGTCTTCAGTTCCTACTGGGCGAGTCTTCACCCTATTTATCAATGAAGGAATTACTTTTTTTTTTAACTACCCCTACCAACTAATATATGATAAAAATATCTGTTTTAGTGGTAATTTTACTCGCTGATTGAAAACGTTGGAAGTTCTTGACTTTCATCTGACAAGGTTCAGTGATTTTAAACATAGATATTTAATGTGATGCAATGCACTTTAACTACTTTGGAGGCAATGTTAACATTCTACATGCCTTACAATTGGTTTAAAATGACATGAAAATGTTGCAAATAATGTTAGGAATAAAACATAATTATGGCAANTTACCACAAAGCAACTTGGTGTTACAGTTGAGAGCATCAGTTGCGCAACACAAGTTGTCTCATTTAGTTTAGGAGTGCTTTCAGCTGTCAAAGTTAGCTACACACAATGAAGCATTAAAGTTTTTAAGGAACTGTTTTTACGTTTAAATTTTCTAATTATCACTTCGAATGTCTATTTTTTCCTCTTTCACATCCAAAAAATGGCACTGACATGAAATAGTTGTCCATTTAAACAGCCAGTGTGCTTACTCAGTCAGCTGCCAGAGGCAGTGAGTAAGCACAGTGGCTGTTTACATGGACAATTCTTTCATGTCAGTGCCATTTATCGGACGCAAAGAGAAAAAAAATAGACATCTGAAGTGACATTCAGAAGATTTAAACACGTAAATACAGTTTCTTAAACCGTAATGCTCCATTGTGTGTAGCTAACTTTGACAGCTGAAAAACGTACCCCAGCTAAATGAGAGAACTTATAAGGTGACGGCTTAGCTGGCAAAAAAACTCAAGCCAAGAAGCCACGCGTCCTTGCTTTTATCTCATATTTNGCTTAGAACGCTTCACAGCTTTCAAAGTGAAGCACAAGGAATTGAACAACTCGCTAGTATGTGTTTAAATCCTCCGAATTTATTTTCAAATGCCTGTTAAATGGCAGAAAAATACTTTGGCTTGACCAGCAAAATATAAATAAACCCACTGGCATCATGCACAATTACCAAAGCTATGACTACTGGTACATATTATCTTTATCTGACTTTTTTTCTACCGAAACAGTGGTAGACAATAATAAAACACAGCCAAAATTACAAATATTAGGCCTACGGTACCGATCTTTCCTTGAACTTAACATTGTTATGTTATGATAAAGAGTTTCTGGTCATATTTTATAAAAAATAAACAANATAAAAGTGCATGTTGTCACAGTAGAAGAAGATGGTTATTGGATTTGAACAGATCTCACAGGCACCAACAAAAACAACCAATAACATTGGCCCTATTTCTGTGTTAGTACTTCCCAGGCTATCTCCCAAAGTGTTTTCCATGTATAAAAAAAACGTCATCTACCTCCTGCAATTCATCTAGTTATANGTAAATTACAGTGTTCCTAAATAACTGAAAGATTTATTACTTACACGATGTTTGCAAAACCTAAAGCGTTGCCAGGTTTGTTGCATCTGGACCCTTCGCAGCCCTACTGCATATGCACAAAGCTCTAGCAAATACGAAAATAGGAAGCAACAATTTTGGCGGTGTTGCCAATAGTTATACATTAGAAGTACCGTAATAAAATGTCAATACACTGCCAAAACTGTCGCTTCTTATTTTTGTATTTGCTAGAGGTAAGTGAATACGAGCTATAGCAGCGAAGGGTCTAGATAGGTACAACAAACATGGCAACACTTTAGGTTTTGCAAACGTCGTGTAAGTATTAGATCTTTTGGTTATTAGAAACAAAGTAGTTTACGTGTAACTAGATGAACTGCAGGATGTAGAAGATTTTTTTTAAACATGGAAAACACTAGGATAGCCTGGAAGTATTAACACAGAAATAGGGCCAATGTTATTGGTAGTTATTGTTGGTGCCTGTGATCAGTTCAAATCCAATAACAACCCTAGCTCTAAGTAGTTTTTACGGAAGCGTAAGACACGAAGTTCATCTCCCAACTAGCTATCAGCCAATCAGCTGTGGTTAATAACAAGAGAGCAGTGAAAAGCGCAGGTGGCAGGATCTGACGTACTTACGGGAGCCAAAGGTTGAAGCGCTGCAAATTCAAACCCAAAGGTTCAAGCGCTATTTTCTGGTTGGCTGAACAGAAGCGGAATTTTTTACCATTGTAGATTACTATTTTCGTTGTATTTGACCGCTAGGTGACTCTTATGTTGGTATTGGGATTCTATTTCTGGCACCATTGTAGAACGGGTATAAACATAGGCCCTACAAGTTTGCACAAAAAAAAATATTACATTCTTAAGTGTGTGTGTGTGTGTAATTTACCCTTCTCAAGAATAGCAAGACAACACAAAAGTTTGTCTCTAAAAGACAAGATTCATTAGGCCTAGATCCAGAGTCTTCGTGAATATTAATTTAGTTAAAGGGCCTAATGGACGACTTTGGACAGCAAAAAGAAACGTACAGGCAAATACTTGATTTTTACATTAATTTCGTTAAGGCAAAGATTAACTACAGCTTGGTTTTGTGGAAACTGGAAAGTAAAGTAACTTACTTTTATTTGGCTCAGAAAGGCTTCTCAGCTTTCAAATACAAAACCCAGAGAGGCATAAAGGTTTCATATTTGCTACNTACAGGTTTAAATCCTCTGAAATTTGTGTAAAATGTCTATTTTTGCTCTTGGATGACAGGCAAACATTCCCTTCCCCATGAGAGTCAAATGCTAAACAAACCATCTGACTGGTGAACTGAGCACTGAAGCAGAGTTGAAGGGTAAGCAGTCCACCAATCAGATGGTTTGTTTAGCATTTGACTCTCATGGGGAAGGGAATGTTTGCCTGTCATCGAAGAGCAAAAATAGACATTTTACACAAATTCCAGAGGATTTAAACCTGTAAGTAGCAAATATGAAACCTTTATGCCTCTCTGGGTGTTAAATTTGACNGCTGAGAAGCCTTTCTGAGCCAAATAAAAGTAAGTTACTTTACAGACCACAACCCAAGCTGCAGCTGAACNGCCTCAGCTTGATCATTTGTCTTATTTTAGGGCCTGTGTAAGGTCATTATAAAAGGTTTATTAAAAAATTATATTTAAACTGCAGCTTTATCACAGCTCATGCGTATGATGCTCTGGATCTACCGAGACATCTAGAAAACTAAGTATGAATTCACCTAACTCACCTTNAACATGTTGAGTCTACTGTAAACAGACCTTCTAGGCCTAATGTTCAGTTACTAAGGCCATAATACCTTCAGTAATAAATAATTCTTCAACTGCAGTGGGATTTCTAAACTTTTAACAGCTTCATTAATCTGTTTCCCTTCTGTAGCTTTTAGCAAGCGTTTTCTAATAGTAGTTCTACACAGTCTTTGCAGTGGTGATGCATTATACAGTTCCTTATGTATCCAGTTCATTAAATCGGCATCATCTTTAAAATCACNTGGTAATGCTTCAAAACAAACTTCCTTTTCAGTCAGGTGTCCGCCAGCTGCAACAATCAACTGTAANACTTCGGCATCTATATTCTTGATTGCCCAGTAAATGGCCCCTCGACCTCGTGCATCTTTCAGGTGAAGTACAGCACCACAAGTAACAAGATGATGCACCATTTCACGACGTCTACCATATCCAATATATTTTGTTGCTAAATAAAGCGGACACTCAATTGTACTTTCAGATATATCTACTCTAGCACCCTTACTTAACAGATATGTGAAAAACTCCCAGTTCTGTTCTCTCACTGAAACATATAGTGCTGTTTGGCCATAAAAATCCTTGGCATTAACATTAGCACCAGAGTCAATCAGAAATGTCAGAATCTTTGTATGTCCTAGTCTGCAAGCGCTTACAAGAGGAGGTTCCAAGCGATCGTCTTCTGAAACACTGGGTGTATTCAAGGGAGCACTGAACTCAACTAGCACCTGAACACCTTCAAAATAATCAGCACATACAGCTACAGAGAGAGCAGTTTTCCCCATGAATGTAGCACCAACATCAACACCTCTCTTACATGATGCTACTATCTCNTCACGGTTTTTCATCTGCACTGCATGAAGTAACTCTACTACTGTTGGCACGTTCTTTGCACTTTTATGTTTAAGTAATCCAAGGGTCTTTTTTAATAAAACCATGATTTTAAGTTAATGGACAGTTATTTTGTTCAAAACTGAAGCTGATTCCAAGATTTGTCAGTGCTGCTGACCCCTAGTATGAGGATTCATTGCCATGTAGACTGACTGCACTAAGTTATCAGGTTGCACAGCGAGTCCCTCTCTTATTCTGTAAATGCAAACATTATATCTGTTGACAACTGAAGCAATACTGACGTTAACTGCAATCACACCATAGTCCACTTGA
>KZ876361.1:14108-31264 GCA_003456935.1 Machilis hrabei
GATAACAAAATACAGTGTGCGGCCCGCGACACAAACAAACTTCATATATTGGCCTACCGATATAAAGAAGTTAGCCATCCCTGCTTTATGATATTACACTAATTGAGCGTTTTGAGAGTAATGGTTAACTGAAGTACTATAACCACTTGTAAAAAAACATGAACAAAATTGCCTATATTGTCGAGCCCCTATTCTCAACGTAACTTATTTGTGTTAAGGTACTCAGTTTTATATTTAATCATAATTGGGCAATGGTGTTTCGAGCTACTGTTAAAAGACGAAACGCCACAACTTTCACACAAAACCGTTGAAACTACTGTTTCAGTATAATACATTACTGTGCTCAGAAAGTAATGCCCCACATTTTTTCTCGGCCAATAATAAATACAGAAAAGCCAAATTTTACATGCTGCAAATTTGACGTTTTCCGCGTTTGTGTGTGAAATTTCAAGGCATTCCGATATATAGTGACGCTTTAGAAGTCTGTTAAAATGGCGTATGTGAACGACTCGCGTTACAAACAACGAGCTGTAATTGAATTCTTGACTGGGGAGAAAAAAACTGTTGTGAACATTCCAAACGTTTGTGTGCTGTGTGTATAAGTTGTACAGCCGATACGAGCACCGTTGGTCGCTGTACTCAGAGAGTTAAAGCTTCTGGAAGTGGAGAGACGGAGCTGCATGATCGGCCGCGCTCAGAGCATCCTGCAACAGTCAAGAGCCCAGACATGATTCTTGTGGATGTGACACCAAGAGTCAATTCACACGCGTACATTAAAACCGTGAAAAAACTCAACCAGTGCTTCCGCCGAGTTAGGCCTCACAGGAATTCAGCAGAAATTTTGCTTCAGCACGACAATGCATGCCCTCACTCGGAAAGCAATTGCCAAATTGGGGTGGGCCTGTGCTACCCCACCCCCTTATAGACCCGATAAGAATTCCTCTGATTTTTCGTCTTTTGGGGCCACTTCAAGATGCACTGCGCGGGACAATGTTTGAAGATGACGAGTGCGTGATTCGTACACTTGTTTCAAGCTAGTGTAAGGCCGTACAAGTTGGTGGAGATTACGTGGAAAAATTGTATGTCTAAAGGAAACATCCATTTATATTGTAAGTAAATTTCATACGTTTTAAATAAATAGTTTCCAAGAAAATAAGTGTGAGGCATTACTTTTTGAGCAACCCACGTATATACACAGTATATACAGGGTGATTCATAAGTGATGGTACAAACTTCTATGGTACGTTCATGAGACCAATACAAATCGATATTCAAGAGTGACTTTTTTGTTATTCGCTCCATTTTTTAGATATTACATTTTTTAAATAAAGTTATAAATATGGTAACACTGTAAAAATAAATATTTCAGTACATTTTGTTAAATTAAAGCTGATTTTTTCCGAATGGCTCACTGGTAGTGGTTTTGCCTCTTTCTCGTACTTCATGTCCAAGGTGTACCAGGTTCGAAACTCCCGTGCACCAACAATTTTTTTTCAGTCACATACTAGGAGCAACTTGAACGGATTGAACAGATTAAAAGTTGAAAGGTTTAAGGATTTAAAATTGAAAAACATTCTTCACATTTTTCAAAAATAACTTTTGTTTAACAAAACGTACTGAAATGTTTCTTTTTACAGTGTTGCCATATTTACCACATTATTAAAAAAAAATCTCGAAAATGGGGCGATTAAAAAGAAACTGTCATTCTTGAACATCGATTTGTATTGGTCTCATGAAATTACCATAGAAGTTTGTACCATCACTTATGAATCACCCTGTATATATTACAGTTACAAACTTAGGCTCAATGATGTTTAAACTGGAGAAAAAAGATAAAAAAAGCTGTATTTTAATGAAAAGGCTCTTCTTTTTCCGTTTTTGAAGTACTTTACGTGAAGAATATTTCGTTTGAAATATAATCAAAATCAAGCTAAGAGCTTAGGTGCTACGGTAAAATTGCCAAAAAAGGTGCCATTTTTAAGGGAAAAAACTAGCTTAAAATAGCACAAATCGAAGTATTTTACCTCTAAATCGACAAACTGTAAATTCCGTACAACTTGTAAAGCCACGAATAAATCTGTGTTAATTCTTCTAAAGGCATTTACATTTCCGTATCAAATTGTTTTTATTTACATGAAGACTCCATCCGAGTTAAAATTACCATTCAGGATGATTGAACTCTCTACATAGCGGATGATGGATTATTATTAGGGGTGGGTCGAACCCTGGTTTTTGCATCCGAACCGAATCCGAAGCGAACTTACCGAAAAGTTCGACTTTCGAACCCGAACCGAACCTTTGGGGTTCGGTTCGGTTCGGTTCGGTTCGACAGACGAACCTTCGACCCACCACTAACAAAAAGTTACTTTGTAAAATTTTAAAATTTGAACCCGGGTTCGCAAAAGTTCGNGCGTGCAATGCCACGGGACTAACCACTAGGCTATCGGGCCGACCCATATTTTATTTTACCTCCTTGAATGAGAACTGCAGCATGTCTGAAATAAAAATATTGCATACATTTTATATAGGAAAACATGTTTAGTACATAAATAAAGGTGTGAAAGCTATAACTGGAGGTAGACTTCTCTCTGTGATTACATTTTATTTCCCATGAATCCCTCCCTCGCCCTAAATTTGCAATTTGAGATACACACGCAGTACATAACTTAAATTCTTAATTTTCTATTAGTAAAACTACTATTCTGAAGAACATAAAACAAAATTACTGTCATTCGTGAAGCCCAACCATTAGCGTATGCTTTATGACAGGGATGGCCAACTGGCGGCCCGCGGAGCCATTTTCTGTGGCCCTTAGCAAGATTAGGAAAATTTAAATGTTAAGTTTCAAAATAAACAAAATTCCTGAAAACCAAGAAATACAGTACCAGCATCGATTCTGTCTTATCCAAACGAAGCGTAGCGCGAAATTTCGTTTCGCTTAAAACGCAAATTTTCGTTCACTTACCAAGCTACGAAAAATTAAATTCGCTATTACGTCTTTCAGGCGAAGCCTGGAAGACGTAATAGCTAATTTAATATGACAGAATCGATGCTGGTACTGTACTTTACCGCAGAGCAACTCTTAAATCTTTACAAAGCTCAACTTCGTCCTATTTTACAATACTTTTCACACATATGAGGTGGGGTCTGTAAGACCCATCTCATCTGCTGAACTCAACACTAAGGTTCTTTTCTCACACAAGGCTGGGTGTTGCAAGCGTCATTCATATCAATTATTTATTGGTTATTTTTAGTTTATGGCCCCCCGGTTCTGACTGCGATGGTCTAATGCAGACCCCATGCGCGTCATAACGACGCTTCATTCAGGATGATTTAATTTTGCCACCCACTCAACACATAGCCGGTGGTGGGATCTTTTACATTGAACACTTATTGATGGGACCCCACTTTAAAAGTACCTCCCGGAAGACACTTACGATCATACCTTAGTGTGGAGTGCTTCACAGGCATACTCATTGATACTCAGGGCTAGGAGTCAGCCCCGGGATTTGAACCCGGCACCTCCCGATCAGGAGCATTCATATCGATGTCTGTGACGCACAATAACTTCCATTGATCAAAAAAACTTTATTATTCGTCAATACATTACTCATATTTTGTTAGTAGGATGTAATACACCTTATCGTCATCATTTTATGAAAGTTTAGAGAGTTCAGCGTATCGCAGCTTATAATTAAAAACTTTGTTTTTTTTCTAAATTGACTTTTGTTTTTCGTTGGCAATTTAAACAAAGATTTGACTTCAAATAAGATGAGAAAATAAAAGTTTGAACCTGACATATCACTCAAGAACTATTTTCTTGTTTATTAGTTACCGAAAATACATAAATTGCTTCACTATCTGTTGCTACTTGCACTTACTGACCTAATTCACACAAAAATATAAAAAGGGCAATCTAAAAAAATACACGCCAAAACTTTGGGAGTATATTCTTCACACCTAGACAAGAAAAACATGTCATGTAAACATATGTCCCGAAATGCCTGGTTTATAAGTTATAATCGAAAGATGGTATTCTACTAAATAAACACATGTAATTTTTACTTTCAACAGATGTCACATTTTATTTCAAATTGACAGAATACATTTACGTTTACTGTGACACATGACTAATGTAATGTATCTTCAGTTCAATTGTTACCTACTCATAAATCATTCCAAATGCTCAAAATGTCCTCCACCTGCTTAAATGTACGCATGGACACGTCGGATCATGGACTGTCGCACCATTTCAAAAACCCCAGGAAAGTTGCGAATGGTTTCACACGCATTTACGATGCGGTGGTGAAGAGTATCTGCATTTTAAATTACAGGTGCATAAACTAGGGCTTTTAAGTGTCCCCACAGATAAAAAGTGCATTGAAGCAGGTGTAGGACATTTTGAGGATTTGGTGTGAAGTGTGAGTAGATAACAATTGAACTGAAGATACATTACATTAGTCATGTGTCACCGTAACCGTAAATGTATTGTCAATTTGAAATAAAATGCGACATCCGTTTGAAATAAACATTACATCTGTGTTTATTTCGAAGAATATCATTTGTCGATTATAACGTATAAACGAGGCATTTCCGGACATATGTTTATATAACATTTTTTTCTTGTCTAGGTGTGGGTAATATACTCCCAAAGTTTTAACTATATTTTTGGGAAACTCTCAAAATTATTAAAATATTGATTCGATGTCGTATATAGAATGGTAACCAGAGACGCCAGGATCAATTCCTAATTACTAAAATACAAATTTGAATCTGCAATTAAAAGATGGAACTTATTTTAATGGAACTTGTTTTACTGTGTAATAGCTACAAACACACCTACATTTTAGTAGGCTATGTGTTGCTGCTGCGTACACTTATTCGCATAATTCAAGTAGAAAAAAATAATAACAGTATTCTTTTACGTGTGTTTACGCTAGTAAGGAATCAAAGCAACTACGCATTTTGTTCTTTATTCTATGACAAATAGCACTAAAAACATTTATATGAATTAAGGATCTAGAAATTTCACTGACCTCAGGAACAAATAATGAAATAAATCCACAAGAACCCCACGAGTTAGGGTGAAGTGACATTTGATCTGATTACATATTGCTGGAAGATTTATAGCTTAAAGTTTTCGTCTGTTGACCACGACGGAATACTTATGTCAACAATGGAGACGTGGCGCCATCAGGAACACAAGAGCGCTGTTTTTATTAAAGAAACACGGGCAAAAAAAACAACAATATAATGCCATCCACAAATAAAATAACAAGAACAAGACAAAAATCCACTTGGAGCCCTATGCTTTATCTCGATTTCCCGTTTGCAGATTTTAATGTTTTTGGTATACATGTCATCTATATACCAATCGTAGCTAGTACACAATATTTGATTACAAAGTATTTAAATACAGTGGCATTATTAATGCTTAAAACTTTCCGTTTAACATGGGGCAGCGACATCAAACCTTATATATTGGCCCGAGCGGCCAATATGATCAATAGCCTAACGAAACATATAAAAAGTAACTCTTTCATATTTAACGCTATGTGCTGAATAGCCTCGGAAAGTAAATTTTCCAGGAAACAGCTTGAATTTGCTGACTGCGAAAATGTTGTCTGCGAATTATTGTGCATCCTATATTTAAATTTAGTCTGTAGACAGCATGTGCCAGATATTAAAATGTAGTCGTTGTTAACAATTTTGTTCAGTTAAAATAGTTCGAGTGTTTTAAAAAATGCCGGTGATCATCTTGTATGAATATCTATATTTATAGTTTCACAATTGGTGAACACATTACGCTCATAAAAGTGCACCTTCCCGCCTTAATATGGGACATATTTTCGTTTGAATATACACTATCTAGCCATTCGTCACCGGACACCCCATACCAGCACATTAATCCGGATTCGGCACCACATCAGTATCGTGTAGGGCCACCTTTCGCCGCAATGACGTCCGCAACTCTTCGAGGAAGACTTTCCANAAAGTTCGTGAACCGAGCTTACCAAAAACTTCGATTTCGAACCGAACCCTTAGGGTTCGGTTCGGTTCGACAGACGAACCTTCGACCCACCACTAATTATTATACGTCAGACAGTTATCGATATGTACCCCACATTAAACGTTCTTCCCGGAAGACATCATAACTTAATATCGAGTGCTTCACAGGCATAACAGTCTATCCCGAGGTTTGAACCTGGAATCTTTTGGTCAGGAGGCAAGCACTCTACCATTAATCCAAAGTGACTCTTTTCTCTCTTTAAACAGCCACCAGAGGTGAACACATCACACTCTCATAAAATTATATTTGTTCTAGTTTGAAACCTGTCTGCTTGTCTATCCATTTATTGACTTTTTTGTACTTACTGATGGTGTAGCTCTGGCTTCCAATTTGCTTTGAAGTTAATTAGCTATTTAATTGGCATAAATTGCTGCATCCGCAATATTTACAATCATTGAAGGGGAAATAAGTAAAAAAAAAAAGTATGCTCATATATAGGTAATTATGAATGTATATAGAGTGAATAAAGCCTGTTAATTTACTAAAAGCACAAAACCAACACAATATTCAAAATGAGCGTGACTACAAATCAGGGCTTTTCATTAGGGTGGTAAGAATTAATATTTGTTTACGCAGAATGGTTGAAAAGTGAATATCAATTTGTAAACGTTGTTTGTAAATTTAGATCCAGGGAATCGCGTGATCAGAGTTATTGGGTGGACAAATGTCAGTATTCGGATTGTCAGTTTCATTTGAAACCTTTTGAGTGGCGTCCATAAATATAATTTGTGATGCAGTTAATATGCTTACTGAGGGTGGGTTCGGAAATTACGATCNTTTGCGATACGTGTCAACGCGAATCTTGCCCCATTCCTCTTGCAAAGCGGCGAACAGCTCAGTGGTGTTTTTGGGCGGCAAGGCCTGGCTCTCAAGCGGTGCTCCAACTCGTCCCAAAGATGTTCAATCGGGTTGATATCTGGATCACAAGGTTTTGTGCGTACAGGGTCTCAAAGGGTTATAGGTTGTATCACGTGTACAGATGATCCCAAGCACTTTTTGAGGGGTGTCCGGTGACGAATGGCTAGATAATGTATTCCTATTTGCAGTAGTCTTATCACGAAGTAATAGATAGATCTGAACCCTTNCTTTCAAAGTTGTTGGATATCACCCAAAGAGCATTATCCTCCTACTATCCTCAAATATTCTCACTAGAATCGGGGATCGAACCCAGAACCTTCGGCACCAACGCACCTAACACACTAGAATGTGCATGATGCCACTCGGCCAACCAGACATCTAAAATGATGAGACCAACTGGTCGGTGATATCATTCACATTACTCCTCCACACAGGTACTGAAACCCGCTATGTGATTACTTGCTGACGTTATCCTTGTTGGGTATCAGTATGAGCATATGGGATCTAAAAATGTATTCTACCGAAAAAAGTAGAGGTTGCAGAACATTTGAGATTCGGTCCTGGGATTTAAAATCAAGATCTCCCAAGCCAGGAAGCACACTAACTGGGATATCTAACATAAATCTAACGGGCATCTATTGGAAATTCTGTGCTATGTGGATACTATACAGGATGGAAGCGAACTCTACCGACAAACTTTCAGAGGTTGTTCAGGGATGTTGGCTGAGTGTTTTTATGTAAGGAACCCAAGGTCTCCGGTGACTCAACACTGAGTAATTTGACTAGATTGATGTGATAGATATGCATTATGTCCTTTGGGCAGTGAAAGATGGGTTCTGATACATTATAAATAAAAATTAATGCCTTCTGGCATACTGTAATATCATGAATAACAAAACAGCACCAGGGAACAGATAACAAAAAATATAAAAAAATACATGAATAATTAAACTACACTAGGACAAAAAACTCTTACTTATTTCTTTAAAGCAGCTGTTCAAAATGTTGACCGTCACGATCACGACAAAGTGTACAGTGACGCATCACGTACTGTTGCACACGTTCTAGCACCCCAGGAGATTTTGTTTAATGCATCAGAACCTACATTTCATGGACCAAAGCACATAATGCATATCTAACACATCAATATCAAATTACTCAGTAATTAGTCACCGGAGACCTTGGGATCGCTACATCAAAACACTCAGCCAACATCCCTAAACAACCTCTGAAAGTTTGTCAGTAGAGTTCACTTCCATCCTGTATATTGCTTCCATAAGTATGGATGATGATGATGATGATGTGCTGTTTAACGTCCGCTCAAAGTATTAAGGTTATAACGAGATGGTCAATCACTCACTTCTGCTCAATGTCATGATTATGAAATGACGATCAACACTTTTTTATTCGGCAGTAAAACACCCATGCCTTGACCAGGATTCGAACCCTGGACCACGAGCGTTCAATGCTAGTTATTTAACCACTAGGCTGTCGTGGCCGGCTCCATAAGTATTAGAAACATCTAAAACAAGAGTACAAAAATGCTTTCATTGTGGATGCTTCTGAAGTGTTTTTTGTCAAGCCATCGTCCTTGGGTTATTAGGGGCAGTCAACCATTCAATCCTTCAGTTATCAGAATATCCCCTAAATTGGCATTTGCGTACTCTTAACACTATACCTATTGACACAGGCGTACACAAATAGTGTAATTGTTGTGTTACTACAGACAAAACGTATGTTGAAAAGTATATTATTGTCCAATTGTTATAATGTGTGTTTTCACCTTAAACTTTAACAGACACCGCTTTTTCAGCCTAACAAAACGATCCTTTTCTTTTGTTTCGAGTCTTCCGGCGTCGTGCTTTAATGGAAAAGACTTTGTGAAATGTGGTATTGGGAAACTGTCATCAGCGCATTGTGGTAAAAAGGAGAACTAAGAGAAATAGACAGACAGACGGCGTGATGTACAGAAAGGGTGAAATCCTCTAGTTACGCTATCTGTCTGTTGTCTCTGGTCCAGTTCATCTCCGGTTCGCCCCAAGGCAGTGACTTCACTCTAAATGTGCGCTTCTTGTCTTGGAGTGTCTCTTTCTGTGAGTGGAAAGAGTGCATTGCATGCAAAAAACAAAAATGTACAGTTCAATTTCCTTCGCAGGTAAAGGTATGGAGTTTTCAGACAACATCAGTATATTTTGATTAACAATTATCAAATTGATTTTCTTAAAGTTTTTTTATGTGAAGAAACTCACCTGTAGTCCAAAAGCACCGCGAGTGCCAAGAGCCAGCATATAACTAGGAAAAAAAGCAAGTATTTATGAACCTCTGAGGGAAAACAGATAACGGTAGCTAGTTTCAGAATTTGGATTCTCTGGGAAAAAATTACAACTGTTGTAAAACGTTAGGTGGGTAAAAAAAATTACCATATATGGATGACACGAGCATCTTTACCTAGTAGTACAAACAAGGGTAGTAGCAGGAAGAACCTAAGATGTGAGCCCAGTAGAGCTTTGACCGTGAAAATAATGGCAAAACAGACAAAAGTCAGAGACTATAAGATGATGTCAGAGACGATGTAAGGAACTAGTCAGGAATGGGTCACTGATCAAACCAAAAGCTCGCATTTGTGTTGAGTCAAGGAGATTGAGATTGGTTTTAGAACACCAAACTAGGCTATATGTGTAGAAGTATTTTAGAATACGGCGAACTTGTGTCTTGTGAAGAGTTAAGAGTTGCTCTGCGTTTAAATGTTTCGCAGAACGGAAAGAAATCTTAACTTTTTGAAAGAAGCTTAAGATATAAAAGGAAGTGCAGCTATTCATTGTCTGTCGTTTTGTTTACAGTAGCATCACCACAGAGTTCTACCCATGGTACCTAGAGGGCTAACTTCCGTTTTTGTTGTGAAGCCGCTGCCGCCATTTGTAATGTGGGCAAGAAAGGGGTGTCAAGATGTTTAAACATGCATACATGTATTACTAATGTTGCTTTTGTATTAGTAATAATGGTTCATGTTTGGTTTTCATGTAAAATATTTAACAGCAAATGGATAAAATTAATTTTTACTTTAAATTAACTTCATATTTAAATATTAAATTATATACTCTCAAAATCACGAGATTTTAATTACAATAATAGTGTGAAGAATGTTTTTGTTTAATATTAATATTTGTGCCTTCTAACAACCGTTATAAAAGGTATGAGTATATGGGTGCCTTTGAAAAGTATTGCAGGAAGTGCCGTTCTTGCCCACATTACAAATGGCGGCCGGTGGCTTCACTTCGACCAATGCACAGGGTTAGGAAGTTTGCGATCTAGTTAGGTATATAAATCTGTGAGCATCACACTAATGGTTCTCAAGCTCACCTTAACAGACATGTCTCCTTCCTCTTGAGAAGTGTGAAGTTTATTATGACCAAATGCCCTGAAAAATGGCTGTTTGTTTTAAGATATGGTAAGATTGTTACGTTCAACTTATCAAATTTTCATTATAGAACGCTATTGACAGTTAATGTCTAACAACAAAATCACGCAAGGGTCCAGTTCTCAGATAGTTTAGGTTCTGATATAAGGTCACAGACAGATGAACGGGTGAACATGTTCTCCATAGGCATTTTTACTGTAACTAAAACAGCCTTTGAACAAGATCAATGGCTTAAAATATGGTAGTTCTCTCCCCATGCTTGGTCCCGGGTTCGGATTATGGGATCAACTTATTACCGTAAGTATAAAAGATTATTATCCAGCGAGTCTGCTCGTAAATACTGTACATTAAGGTATGATCAAAGATGTATGCCGCATGAGATGTTAGATGTGGTGTCCATTGCTAAGTTTTCAATGTATATAAAAAAAGCTGCCGGCTATTTGTTGAGTAAGCGGCAAAATTAAATAACCTTGAAGCATCTTTGTGACGCGCATGGGGTCTACAATAGTTCAAAATATCAAAATCTTACGGCACTCACTCGTACAAAAGAGTAAAAAAGAAAAGGCTAATGGAAACTAAAAGTATCTTATCGAGACGCTAAAAGAAAACATCCGCTAAAAGAATCTGAAAGCACAAATACACTCTTTGTATCATAATGGTGTCAAAGCATAAACTCATTCTTAGTGAATTAAAGATCAAAACAGTAGTTTGGTGTAACTAACAAACATCCATTTTGATTAGATAAAAATATGATAATTAGAGTATACATTTTGTTTAAAGAAAACATTAATTTCTGCTGTCCCTCGTTGATATTTGGTTAATTTTTAGTTTATGTACCCACGGTTTTCACAGCGATGGTATAATGGAGACCAGATCAGCGTCGTAACGACGCTTCACGATGATTGAAATTTGGTACCCACTCGACACATAGCCGGTTGTGGGTTCTTTTACACCAAACACTTATCTATGATACCCCACTTTTAACATCCCTCCAGAAGGACGCCTACGAGCATAGCTTAGTATGAAGTGCTTCATAGGCAGACTCATAGGATAACACTTTATATTCAGGGCTAGGAGCCAGCCCTGGGATTTGAACCCGGGACCTCCCGATCTGGAGGCGAGTGCTCTACCATTAAGCCAACCTGTCGGGCATTCCTTGAGAGAAATAAAGTCACGTGTATTACGGTAATTTACTCAGTATTAATAACACTACGATGCACATTTTACTTCACGCAAAAAAAAAACTAACGTTATAACCCGAAATACTATATCCAAAACTGAAAATAAACTCAAAACGCATATGAAATTAAACATTTAGTCCTAAAAACTATCTACTCGTACATAACTAAAAATTAATTCAACGTGCATAACAAACTGACGTTTAAGCACTAAAAGTATTTACGCAAAAAATACCTTAAAACACAAACAAAAACTATTTCTAAGTCTAAAAAATCCCCATAAAAATGTGCAAACACTAAGAAACTAACATTTAAAACTTAAAACTACTTCACAAATAAAACATTATAATTAATTAACGTTGCATATGATGTAGTAATTTCGGTCGTTTTTTATTTCTGAGTCGAGATAAGTACTGAATGGTTATAAGAAATTAATTTATTTAATCTTTTTGGGTAGATCTTCACATACTCTGAAAATTGTTTAAAAAAACAAAACATTGTTTAAAATGAAAAGGGCCACGATATTTCGAAAAGTGAACATTTGGAGAAAATAAGCATGGTGAGCTATGTGTGTCTCCTTTAAACCCAACAACTTTTGTTAAAATTTTATTTCATCCAATGCTTAATTCATAGGTGTTAATGTTACATGGCTTATTCTATATATTCGTACGAAAACAAAGGTTTGTCATTAAAAAATTTGATATGTCTAACATCAGCCAAATTAAAAAGTAAAATAAGCTTGTATTAATATTGTTGACATATATTACATCTCGCTGATTTAACCAGTAATAAATCCAACAACATCTTTGTGCAATGGCTTTTGCTTGACTTTGTAACTAAAATGCAAAGAACAAATGACTCCACAGCAGAAAGATAAGACAAATAAATGAGTGGACTAAGAGCCGAGCTGGAAGTGATGAATATGGAGACATAAGTTACGTTCTCTCTCACAAAAGTGTTTAGACAAATGCGGGCGCTGGGAAGGCATAGCTTCCAGACCATTTGAGCGCAAACATTTTTTTACTTTCTACTGGAAAAACCGCGCCTCAAAACCATGGAAAATACGCAGATTTTTAGCTAATTTTTGTTTTGTTTAGGCGAATTTTTAGAGATTTATGTGGCTTCTTTTATGGTGATAAAAATTATGCAATAAATTTTACATATACCATTTAATTTATGAACGTTTTTACTCCAAAGCTAATTTATAATATGCTCACTTTTTCCTTATTAACTTACCCTGTAGTAGATTTAATAATACTAATATTTTTTTTCTATTCTAATTTATTCGTGAGTTGTTGCTGGTGTTTAATGTAAAGAAGAATAGTATCATTACTTTTGTAAGCAAAATTATTAAAAATTAATCTTTCACCAATCTCTGATCATTTTTTTTCGAAAAATGTAAAAAAAAACTGCGTCTTTTTACAAATACAACACTTTGTTTACACCTCTTAGCACGTGCTTTACTGGAAAATTACAAGTGAAGCAGCTCATGCCATCTAGCGGCAACGCGGGGGCCTCCTTGCACAAACTAAAAGATGAGTCGCAGACACATTCAGATGCATTGAAAACAGAGTTGGATGTGGACGTCACGTCAAAATCAGGGAAGGGGTTAACTATGTGTTCTATATTTTTGTCGAAGTAGCTGTATTTTCTAGATTTGTAAAAAAATATGATAAAAAAATAATAGGTTTAAGTAACACATTGATAAAATAATCATGTTAGGGTGGCCATTATTTCTTGTATTTATAAGGATGTTAAATCCTGATTAGACGATAGCCTACACGCCTACTTAAAGCGGCTTAAGCCGCAGTATAAAACTGCTTGAGCAGTTAAATGTGTAATGCATCTGGATTATTACGAATTTTTACGCATTCACTGAAAGCGTAATAATTCCAATTCTGGATTCATATTATTGCGGCTCAGGCCAGCTTGAAATTTGCTCTGATGGCAGCAGTAATGGATTTTTGTTTATAGAACAGTGAATAAATTTTACTTTTAATAGCTGTATGTAGGTGAATAATCCATAAAAAAATCTTTGGATAATACCACACGGAATGCTAACGTGTTTCACACCNACAAAGAAGCAAATTCCAATTTTCCTGTTTGTATCAATATATCGACAAATTTGAGCAAATTTACATCACATTTGCTTTTTATTGTGCTATTAAAGAGTTGAGTGATCACCATGACAACCTAAGTAGAAATTNCGTTTGAATTTTCACGTCTAACCACAAGGCTACTTTAATAGTAATTTACACTAAAGTGGCTCTATGTAACTTTGAAAATGTAATTATCTTCTAACCAAGGCTTTAGTGAAGTTATAGCTGTTGGGACTCAATACGTTGTGGGTCTCCTATACGTGTCTCCTTGATGATTTTCATAGTAGCACTTTATCGGTAGTGAGTCNCATGTTGTTGATAACTGTTGGAGTTATAATCCTGTTGTATGCCGTACGTGAGTAGGGAGATGCTGCCTTTTCACGGTATTTTGCGGAACTAGTTATCAGTAGACAACAAAGACTCGTTTGTGCTGGTTACCAGTTGTTTGTTGTTTGACGCCTACCACCATTGCATTTGTATAGTGCATAGACGATTTGTGTGATTATGTAATAACTATTAATTTTCTATCTATAACTAATTCGTGGGCGTTGTTTATTCTTTTGCATGTTCAATCTAAAATTGAAATATATTGTACTAACTGGCCGAGTAGCTATGTTAACACGGGAAATTCTGTGACGGTTATATCTGGTCTGTGTCTCCAATGAGCCTCAAACTAGGGAATAAAATCGTGGAACGAATGTCATCTGACAAAATGTATTCTGGGAAACACTGGGAAGCTATGGTCTGGGGAAAACATATATTCAATATTTTTTATGGTTTTAATTGAGAATGCCAAAGAATATGCTTTGATTAACCAAAGCATCAATAACAAGGACACTGTTTTGCGAACAATATTTCTTTTACTATGTTACCGGCTTCTAATTGCCTACGATAGAATAGCGACTATACCCGAAGTGTGGCTAAATTGAGGAATTACTTCGCACTCACCTATCGTAGATATTTTTTCGAGTAGCGGAAACCATAACTTTCTACTGTACACCACCTCATCAACACCAAGTAGTGTGTTCGCCACCTGATCGGAAGACCCAGGTTCCAACTCCATGTCTTGAGTATAAAGGGTAATCTTAAAAGTCTGCCTGTGAAGCACTTCACATTAATATATGATCATAGGCGTCTTCCGGAAGGGACTATAAAAAGTGGGGTCCCATCGAAAAGTGTTTGATATAAAAGAACCCACTACCGGCTACNGGCTTTATGTCGATTGAAATGCAAAATTCAATCATCTTGAAGCGTCGTTGCAACGTAATTGTGATCTCCGTTAAACAAAACAAAACAAAAAAATCTGGACTATAAAAACTTAGCAACCAATTGATCAACACCAACGCTCTAAGAAAACAGTGCAAATTATTATTNGTGCTAAGTGTGGTGATGTAACNAAAAATCCTATACTATTACGACATCAATTCGGTTTCTAATCGATCCACGTAGTTCGGTTAAGAACCGATACTAGATCTTTCATTTTTTTCTGCGAACGTAGCTTATATGTCTAATGGTTATTTGTTTCGCGATACACTTGAAAACAGTTTTTATATTTACTAGATATGGCGATATCTTAGGGAGCTCTAGACACATCTTAAGTTAATTGNGTCGTTGCCCGTCATCTTAAAAATAAATCGTGATATACGGAACAGTTAGAAAGGAAATATGAGGCGCGTCCAAAAGTAAATACTGTTTATGTTATCTCCCGCGCATATAGTGATATCGGAGTCATCCTTCATCCGCTAACAAGGCATTGACGTGTTATTGTAAGATTCTGTCTACTTTTGTGGTTTCTGCTGTAATGTGTTATGTTAAAGTCAATCNAGAGCCTGCCGACTTGTGAAATATGGTCAGTAATTAGATTTTTGAATGCGAGGAACNTGTGACCGACCGAAAATCATCGATAGTTATGCGATATCTATGTACAATACGCGATGAGGGAGGGAATAGTGGAAAAATGAGTTAGGCAGTTCCCTGAATAATAAGATTTATTTGCTTCATTTGAGTGCGAACAGCTGGACTACCCTCCATACAACCCGGATTTTGAACCAACAGATTTGTATCTGTTTCTTCACTTGCTTCACAAGATACAGTTTCTAATCTACCCATTTTCAAAAATACATAAAATTGTGCATAGTAACATTTTAAACTGGCTAAAACAACGGTAGATTTTAAAGAATTTCTATGTAGTTTGTGAACATAATTTTGGTGCATTTTAAAATATTTTAAGGTATCTAGTTATTCTTTCACAATTTTTTAAACTTCACAAAAAATGCTGCAACATATAGGCCTATGCAGAAATTGTTTGCCGGATCACATTAAGAAGCGCTGTATTTACACATGTAGGCGTAAAGTTATATTTATGTTCCAGAAAATACTTTAGCACAGAGCAACTCTTAACTCTTTAAAAGGTTTAAGGGTGTTGGCTACGGCCAGGGCAAAAATCACGATCCCGGAGAACAAGCAGCTTAATTTCTGTTTTACCTTGAGCAGATCTGGGAAAGTAATCCACGAGAGACATAGAGCAAAGCCTTGCGTTTATTTGGTGTAAAGTTTTCTAAGACAAATGAAAATATAATATGTGTAATTAGATGAATTCGGCAATTTTGACTAAAATAGTCGTATTCACCTATTTACACATATTAGATTTTAATTAGTTTTAGAAAACTTTACACCAAAATAAACGCAAGGCTTTGCTGTATGTCTCTCAAGGATTACTTTCCCAGATATGCTTAAGGTAAGCCAGACATTAAGCTGTTTGTTCTCCGGGAGCGTGATTTTTGCCCTGACCGTAGCCAACACCCTTAAGTTCGTCCTATTTTGGATTACTGTTCATATGGGGTGGTGCAATAAAACCCATCTCAATCCCTTGACTCGATAATAAGGCAATGACCCATCCCTCATTAGTTATTTACACCCTCCCTCACATAGTACTACAATATCTTACCTTTGTCTGTTTTACCGTAATACACTACTGAGCTTGCATCTTTGGTTCCGTCTGTTGCTACCCATGTTCGTACTACTAGGCTAAGTGTCTAATGTCATCCTCACATGAACGTCCTACTACAGTTATAGTTTTTTCCTCGAGTTTCCAAACTCTGGAAGTCACTACAGTTTTTCAGTGTTCAAACCTTCAAAATAAAGGTCAGTATGAGCCTTCTAAGAGTATAGGGATTAAGTTTGAGGGAAGTAAGAGGAATTACTATGCGTACGACCATAAACACTTTCTTCCTAGGCCTATGTTCATTTTTGGCACTCACGGTGCTTTTGCGCTATATTTAGTGAGTTGCTTAACATAAACAAATTAATTGATTGTGCATTACTGTTATACACAACGGATATACATATATTTCGTAAATAAAAACANATTGAAAGTCACCTAAGTGCCTCCAGTGTACTATTTTTACAACAAATATTTTGTTTACTTCAGCAACTACAGTACCACCATCGATTCTGTCATATCCAAACGAAGCGTAGCGCGAAATTTCGTTTCGCTTAAAACGCAAATTTTCGTTCACTTACCAAGCTACGAA
>KZ876362.1:12702-25886 GCA_003456935.1 Machilis hrabei
GTACAATCAAGTAGATTATAATCCAAATACTAGAATTACCTTACATATTTATAAAAAAAAACTAATATCAGTGCCAGCTGATCCAGTCGCAATGCTTTCTGGGACTTACAATGGAACCTATTTAATTGATACCCACCAATGTAGGCGAACTGTATGGAATTATGTGTATTCAGACACGTAAGTTTCTTTGATTACCATGATTTTTCTATATAGGCCTTCAGTCGGGGGCAAATTGACCCTAAAGGGAGCGTATGTTTCTATATACACCGTATTTTCCTTAATATACTCTCGTCGACCAAGTAAGCTAACCTGCTTGGCCGAGTGGTTAGAGCACCTGACTCTCGATCGAAAGGTTGTGGGTTCGAATCCCGCGTATGGCATGGATGTTTGTGATGTTGAATGTATGTAGAAAAATGAAAATAGATAGATACAAGAGCAAGGCTCAGAAGAAGGAAATAGTAAACAAAAGTACTGTAATGGTTAAAGCATTGGGCTTTAGAATAAGGGTTTAACAGACGTGGGTTAGAGCCCAGGTAAAGTTATACAATTTTGTTGTTTATATTATTCTGTGGTGACGTATATAATTATTTATTATCAATCTTGTAGTGATTCGTAGGTTAAAATGGACCTTGTTACCGTTTACGTGTGTTATCACTGAGTACTGCGCAGATTGAATGAGTGTTTTAGGGGTGAAGTTAAACGGAAACGAATTAGTGCATGGATAATTGTCAGTTATTGAGTTCACATCGAACCATCTAGTAAAATGTCTTATGGTGTTTGTAGGCAATGTACGGAAGAGTTACATTTGCTGGAGAAAACATAATGTAAGGTGTAATGTTTGCACGTCAGTGACATGTACAATAATTACGAAGTAAAACATGTATTGTAAAACAAACGAGTTCCGATTCACGTGCTCCTTTTACTTCCTTTTTCTAGCAGAACTTTGCCCTATACTACTCCAGATGTTCCACAACGACTTGCTTCACCAGATGATGGGCTAGTTTGCTGCACACCAGAATACGTTTCAGGTTTTAAGTAAGGGCTTGCAGAACATTGCATTACGTGATTTTCATGGTAAAAATGGTTGAAACAGATATACTTTGCTCCATGACTGCACTGGATAAAAGGACTCTGGGTGCACGCAACCACTTCACATACTTTTGTGTGGAATGAAAAACATACTGCCTTGACGTTCTTGAACGGTTCGTCATTAGGCAAGAGTCCTGCAGTGTACCACGAATGCCGAATTATGCTATGAAATACCTCCGCAGACAGTTGATAATGCAAGAGCGACTGTATTCTGAGAATACTGTTCCTGTCAGTTAGCCTGCAACCTCCGCTATCACAGTCGTGCAATGCAGCGTAGCTATATATTTGACGTGCTATATATTTAAATTGTCTGTTAAAGTAGGTGTCCAATGGTTGGCACAGGGGTGTACACTGTACAGTGTTTTGGCACAAGTATGGTCTGGCATTTTGGCACACTGTTAGTTCCAAAACGACACTTATACAGGTCCAGCTTGGTTTGCCCTGACCACTGGTCGAAAACTGGAACGAAGTCCTCCTTGACTACTGGAATTACAACCTTATCTAGGAAATAAGCGAAATGTGACAATGTTAACTTTCCTCTTATGAACTACAAGTGACTGTCAGATTTGGGGCTGGAAAAATTGAGGCCTCAACACGTGGTCTATACTTCCCTTTCGACTCCTGAAGGCAAATGTAAAAGTCTCCTATGACTTTCCCCTCCATGCTGTATAGGTGATGTACTTTGTTGAAAATCCTGGGCTGTCAAACTGACCGTCCCCAGCTAACCAAACCTTTTCATTCTTTTTATCGCCGATTTTCTCATTACGCTGTTGTAACCACACAGACTTTATTGCAGGCGTGACATAGTTTTGTATTATTTTATAAAATGAAGTACCCGACATGAAATACAAATTAAAAGTCTCGGCAAAGGCACTGAAAAGACAAAAACTTACACCGTTTACGTATAAAGATGTTGCTAATTTCACACAAAGGGATGATTGTTTTTGTATGTTTTTTTGCGATCGGCAGATAACTTTATGGCCAGTAGTACATTCCGTTTCAACAGATAGTGAAGGACCTCTGGACCTCGGTTGCACAGAAATTACAGTCTTGTCGCATTTACAACAAAAGGTGAACAGCGATAGCAAACATTCCCACAAAACAAAAAATATAGCANCNTGATCTATTTTTGAATTATTTGTTTGGCAAAACGTCCTTCCTTCAGAATCAGTACACTCTTCACTACTGATACTGGCCTCTTCACAAAAAGACACATCCATCTGATTTTCCAACTCACTTTCACTCTCTGTTGTTTCACAATATAAAATATCCCTAAATCCCTCCCCAGCTCACACTGCACGCCTAATTCACCGGAATTTATAGGCTTGTTTAAAATGTCATTGGTTGTTTGTTCTTGAAAATTACCGGTTCCTGCATCTTGGAACACCGTTTGGCAAACTTCGCTGCACGTAGTACTTGTTGCCGACTCTTCTAATGCTTCTTGAATTTTTTTTTCTTTTATATGCACCAGTCTTCCTCTGAATATGCACAGAACAGTCACTGTGCTCTGGTTTCAATTTTAAAGAGGGAATCGCAATTTGTTTTAAAATTGGTCTACTGTTTTTAATACCCAAGAGTTCATTTCTGAGTCTTGACGTATCTTCAAAATCATTTGGAGTGAAGTGTTCTGAACAAACAACAGCATTTCGGGTCGGATTGAAATCACTATGATTTATTCTATTCATCCATGCCTTGAATCGAACCGGTGATCTTTCCCGATTAGGACATGTATGGATACTTATTCCGATATCTCTATTTGAAGTTTTTGAACACCCAAAAACACAAAAACGAGGCATTTCCGCTTCAATAACACTCAAACGTAATAAGTTAACACCACAAAGCAGAAGTTGTATGCCACCCAACTGCTGATGACTCACTGTTAGCGCATTGTCGCATGGGAGCTTCGCTCGGAGATGTGACGTCACCGATTTAGCCGCCAAAACAGACACCATCACTTTGTGAGAGAACGGAGAGTCATAGAAACACGCGGTTTTCACTATTATACTTTTCTAAATGAGACCTTTTATTTTAATACCACTTTCATTTTAAGTTTACAGGGTCTTTAAGAACAAGTCAAGTTGTTCATCGCTGNTGGAGCATATACGGTTAAACCGTCACGCTAAAGGTATTAAAAGAACAAATTCGAAGATGCTACGGAGGAGATAAAATGTCTGTTATAGTTTGTGCATTGACTGGGTTAGCTGCTAAGTTAGTTAATGGAAATACTTGAAACTCAGCACTCAAACTCCTCATTCACAAAGATGAACATCTACTATACAATACACATGCCTCTCCTATCTGGTAGTTTCCTCAAACGTATGCTAATACAATTGACTTCAGTGGTGAAGGGAAGCTGTGTCAGCGCACGAGTGTAACAGCGACAAGTGACAGTAACATTTTTTTTCAATTTGAGTACTTGCTGTTAGATTGATTATTCATATTTTCTGCGTGGTCCGTACCTATCAAATGATATTTTGGAGGGAACTATGTAATAAAAGGGAAATATTAGGACCAACTGTTACAAAGCAGAACCCAAACGAAGAACAAGATGACACTGACATACGATGAAACCAGACAAGGAGGAAGAGCTCACGAAGAGAGCTACAGTAACTGACAGTCACCGGACGGAGTTACGAATTGACAGCCTGAAACCATACCGCATAGGAAGAGAGCGCAAGATAGAGTGTAGTGAGCTGCGTTATAATAGAGATAAGACGATATTGGTGTATGTGGTGTTGAAGTGTAATAGTGTAGCATATATTCTGGATAAAATAAGTGAATGGAGATGACATAAGCAACGAGTGTAGCCCTGAGATGGAGATATCGTACGACCAGGCGATGCTAATGGCGGGGACAGTGTCAGAAACAGAGGTACCTAAAATCGCAGACGGAGGCACTACCAAAAAGGAGACAGCACCTGAGGAGGCAGCAAGTATCAGAAAGCGTTCACCTGTGACCAGGACAACCGGAAAAGAAACCAGAGAAAAGAACGCGTGGATACGGATAGAGAAGGAGTAGGCATATCTCCCAAACAGTACCCTAAGCGAGCAAGCCTGCGAGCGTCAAAAGGAACCACACACCCGGATGGGCACCCCACCCGCGGGAACCGACCACAGACATGTAGGAAAAATGGATCAATTGATAATGCCCAGAAATAGAAAATGACAACGCAAACGACTACAATGAGTAGAAAGATGAGCTGACAAATTCAGGCAATCGAACACAAAATAAATGCCGGTTTTACAATCTTCTGATAAATATTCCGATAACGTTATCTCCACGATAAGTCTTATACTGCGTTCTACGACTCCCAATTAACTGCTATCTTCCAGATAAACAAAAAATAAGTTACCAGGTACATTCAGTGACCGATAGGAACTTGTTTGACAGGAAGCAGCAGGGTGGCAGCCATGTTTGTTTATCAGTTCTTGTGGTCATACGTACGATTAAACAGGTCTACATTAAAATGGATTTAAGAGATGTCATAGACGTTTTAAATGTATCGGATGATGACGAAGAAATTGTAGAATACCTTGGACACCTACAAAGCAGGTCAAAAGTTATAAAACTGAGAACGGATATGAACACTTGGGATGAGATTTTAACAGATTTCGACTTACTAATCCGACAGTGTATCACCTTCTTGGGTTGATTGAACATCGCCTTCTAACTCCGACAAATAGGTAAGGTGTGTGAAAAATGTAAAAATAGTGCAATGGGCATAACGTGTATGTTATTCCAGATAACAATATAGGCATGACTTGTGTTTGTTATGCCAGCTTTCACATTTCTTGGATTTGTTTTTATTTACTCAAAATCTAACCTTCCATTCAGTTTCATTACTTTAGGTATAGTAGTCTAGAAAAATCAGTATGCAAAGCTTAAAATAATTTTTGTCGCTATGCGGATGCCAAAAGTGATAAATTCGCAATGGAAGGTGGTGCCTCTCATATCCATTTTTGTCCATATTCCAATAGCAGTGTACTGTTTATTCTTAAAAAATAAGTTTAGCCCCGTATTTGCGTATTCAATCACCATTTGTGGTCGTATAAAAGTAGGCCTACGTGTTTACATTCAGTGTTAACCTTAATTTATACAAAAGCCATTCGAATATTGAATTATGACAATTTCATGAAGGTATTTGATGAAGTATGTACAGAATCAGTTCTTATGATGAAATATGTACAGAATCAGATATTAGATGGCAGCACCTACCGTCACGTATTTANTCAGATATTAGATGGCAGCACCTACCGTCACGTATTTATCAAATTTCACTTCCATACCGTACGCGTTGAACGCATCATTCGTTTTCTTCCAGGTTACCGCGTCTGTCGCTTTGCTTTCTACTATGTCCGCATATGTTTCAAAAACTGAAATGAGTTTTTCACTTTCAGGATAAGTGCAATTTTGTTCCCTCACTCGCTTCAACTCAGTTGTCATTTCACTCCAATCCGCCATTATCACTCTGCAGTGTTTATAAAAACAGTACTCAAAGTAGACGAAAGGTGGCTCTGATGCACGGAAAGGCTTATCAACCTGACTTTTCTGTCAGACAGCAATCGGGAGGACAGAATGCGTTTGTAGAACGGGAACTTTGTATCTGGGGGATAAAAGTTCAAGATAATTTGTCTGACGGGTACCAATCAACCACTTTGTCGTGAGATTGTAGAACCAGGCCTAAGTCAGCAAGTAAATAATTTCAGAGATGTGGTAGGAAGATATGAAAAGAGACGCTAGCAGGCCGAGAAGAGCTATGGTGACCATAGAAACCCAGTGTTTCTACATAGACGGATGCTAGAAATGCATATATGTGGATACAGCGGCGATATAAGGACCACCATGTCCGAAAACTGGAAGCCTATAACGTCAAAGAGGAATGAAATACTCGACCAGAGACGTCGGGGGACTGGAGTGAGGGGTCGAAGGCCAGAGTGGGTGCTTGGTGTGGACCACCTAAGCAAATAAACACAAGAAGAGAAGCAGAGGAAAGTGAGTTCTGAACTGATTTTGACGAAGGACCAGTCAGAAGAAGAAAAAGACAAAGCAGGAGAACCAGAAGATCAAGCCAATGGATGGATAAGGAAGAAACCTTGCGAATCAGAAAGAGCCGGAAAGACAAAAAGAACTAAGTAGATTTTTCAGAGATGCATGCGGACGAAAAAAAAACCACACGCATTTGATCGAACTTTAGAACCGGCTAACATGAATAACTTTAACTAGAATGTGTTGTATCCGAAACACATATACTTTGAAGGAAGCGAGGTGGAGAACCTCGCTCTGGTTTTGAAGGATGTGGAGGAACACTACATGCAGTTGAGTATGAAAAGGAGGCCAAGAGACAGTGTTTTCAATACAAAACGTTATTGTAGATTAGGACCACTTTAGAGGGCTAGTCTTAGCTCAGTTTAGAGGATTGGATCACTCTATCCGCAGAAAACTATTTTCTGCATGACAGAAAAGCGGACAGACATTCAACGATTTTTGCGCGGTAGTTAGTAATATAAATACCATGTTAGAACAGCCACTAGATGACCATGTAGTCATAGGGGTAGTAATGGCTGGGTGTGATGAAGAACTTAAACAATTCCTCTACACATGTTCGAAAGAGTGTATGAATTTGGCGGAAATGGTGTTGGAAGTGAAGGATTTCCATGAATTAAAAAGGGCGAATAGAGAGGTGAAATTTGATCAAAGGCACAAGAGAGAATATGTCTGTCCGACTTCGATACTGGCAACAGAGGTAAAGCCGAACGGGAAAGGGAAAGTGAAGAATGCAGACGGAAGCCAGCACAGAAAGGAGCGGAGAGACGGAGACAAATCAAAATAGATTTCAAGACAACGGATGCAGATATTATTCAGGTTATAGCCAACTCTACGAGTCCAGACGAGACGACTGGAATGATAGACGAAGNCCGTACAACGATCGGTACTACAGGTATAGGCAAAATGGAGAAAATTACCCAGAGTAGAGGGGCGGACGTCAATTTCCGCAAGGGGACAGAAACCAGTGGTGTGGTTGAAATTGCGGATGGAATGACACAGGAGGGAGCACGTATTTTAAACCTTATGTAATGACCGGGAATGCAAATTCATTCCAGAGCAGTGGACACAGGAGACAGAAATTTGGTGTGTACCAAGGAAAGTGCGAAGGAAGGAAGGACCAAAGGAGAGAACAAAACTATATTAGAAAAGTAGGGTGGAACCGTAACGCTGACAAGAAATGCAGGAACGCAACAGAGCAATGTGAGAAACAGAAGAGTTCGTAAACGGAACCGACCGCAGCGGAAAACGGAAAATTAAGGAGAGGAAGTCGTAATCGAAGAGGTGCAAAGCGACGTTCCTCTAAATTATTCAGTTTTTCGTCGATAGTTGAAAAAGAGGGTCAAACGTAATGTGAGAAGCTACCTATTTGTACATGGAATCTTGAAGGAAAGCCTATACTAGCATTATTGGACACTGGTAGCATGGGCAACTTCGTAAATCAATGTATATTAACAGGAGTGAACAGATTAATTAGCGAAAGAGCAATTATGAAGTCAGTAACCAGTGATATAGCATTAGATCACGTAGTAGATATAGTCGTCGAACTAGGTACCAAGCGTATGATAAGTATCAGAGTATATATGATAGACACGAATTTATCTATCGGTATTATTATTGGATGGTTCTCCATTAAACACTTACAGTTGGTGATTGACGCTTACAAAGGGACGATAACGGCGCCAGATTTGTCAGGAAATTGAGTATTGCTGAACGATACACAGCTGAGGCAGTATGAAGTGGACAGTATAATCAGTGACCTGCCTGTACTTGCCGTGTTAGGTTTCGCAAAAAAGGTAACAACGGAAGCGTCTATTAGGAGGACGCAAGAACTGCACATAGACGTGGTTGATCTAGTGCACGAAGTGAATAGGTCGGGAAACGAATCTAAATTAGAAAGGGAAGTGTTAGAAATGATAGACAGGCACACTTGTTTCTTTTCAGACTGATTGGGAAAAGTCAGAGGAGTATAACACGTCATAGAAATGACAGACAACAAGCCAGTAAAGGCTAGGTCTCGAAAGAGGGGTTTGGAAGCATCGCCAGGCATTGAGGACTAAGGAGACCGACGGCTTAGAGGCATTGCCAAGCATTGAGAGCTAAGATTGCCAGACTCTTAGACCTTGGGGTTAGAGAACATCCCACAAGTCATGGGCAAGCCCACTTGTTTTTGTTCCAAAGGGAAACGACGAAGTANGCTTATGTTGCAACCAAAGAGCCGTAAAAGCACGCAGCAAATATAGGCACTGGGCCACGTCAAGTGCGCGAGGTGAGGAATAGACTGCGTAGAGCCACCTGGTTCACGAAGACAGATTTACGGGAAGCGTATTTACAAAGTGAGCTGGTCAATTTCGACGGTTAAGTTTTGGACAAAACAAGGAATGGCCAGTTTTTCGGATGTTGGTATCGGTGTTAGTAAAAGCAGGCGTGACTTGTGGAGTGGCCAAATGTGCATTTAAAAAAAAAGTAACTTATTTAGGAATGGAAGTTGGTGCAGAGGGTACAAAACTGTGGGGGAAACACGTGCAAACATTAGAGAGTTACCAAAGGTCAAGGACCAGAAAGGAGCTGGCCACATTTATCGACATAGTAGAGTGTTCAAGATATTATATCCCGAGATGGACGGAAATCTTGTGGCCATTGGAAAAATTGAAACTCGGCCAATCTAAGTTCAAATGGACAGATGAGGCGAAACAGGCGTTTAAACAGGTGCAGGATTGCATATCGACAGACAAATTACAAGTGAGACCCGATTATAGTCAGCCGATAGCTTTGGTGACACATGCCTCGGTCTCTGCGATTGCCGCAGTGATTTTTATGGGTGACATAGACGAACCCAAAGTGATTAGTTTTGGCAGCAGATCACTACAGCCTTCACAGCAACGTTACGCGGTCATTCAGAGAGAGTTACTAGTTAATGAATTCTGAATAAGTGAATTCCTGAACTTGTTAGTTGGGTCTAAGTTATAGCATGGCATGGATAGAGACAATGAAGTTGTCCAATAATGTCATAAAAATAATAAGTTTGAAGCTGGAAGACTATGCATACGAAACAGTAGCTATACCACATGCCTTCAACACAGTGGCTGATGAATGTATCCGGTTTGTAGAAAAGAGATTGAGCAAAGTGCGCAGGAACCATAAGGGACGTTGACTCCAGTGATGGTAGAGTGCAATACAATCGAAGAGGCCATATTCACTCAAAACAATGTATTCAGGTTGGTTAGACTCAAATTTGGAGGGATAACTGGGTACATGAGTAAAACGTGCTTTCCGACTGACCCGAAGATGGCGAGAACGTTAATCGAAAAGGNCGAAAAACACGAATTAGGTGGAGACGGTGTTTTATGCTATTATGAACAGGTGTTGAGAGATATTATAGGAGCAGGAGAAAATCAAGTAAAGGTAGGCAACATGGATTACTTTAGGGTGCCAGTGAAAGCTAAGAGCTTACAACATTTAGCGCTATGTGCATGATAGTGTATTCCAGGCCCATGGGGCATATATGCTACTTTGACATATTTAAGGCCCAGATTATTCTGGGACCTAGCTTTGAGATGTGCCAAACCACCAAACCTCAGGTGGGGAAAAATACGGACAAATAAAACACGCAAGCAGGCCCGTGGTCTGGGACACGGCTTATCTGAACACGATAGTCTCGCTGTTAACATCTAAGAATTGCTATGAACACATTTGAGTCGTATTAAAGTCCACGACCGGATGAAGTAAGGCTATACCCCTAAAGAAATTATAGGAGTGACGGTAGCCAATATCCTGGTGTTCCAGGTGGTATGCAGTTATGGCGCATTTCGCACCTTGGTTATGTACAACGTCAGTACCAATCACACCCGCAAAATGCAAAATCTGTGTAACCGTTGGAAAGTGCGACGCAGATATATCCCCGCGAACCATCCTGCCAGCAATTTAGATGAACGCAGGAATCGGGACATTATGTCTAAGCTAAGGGCGCATGTGTACAAAAAAACATATGAGATGGGCGTATGTACTGCCTTATTTAATGATAGCACTGAATAACTCCGTGAGCTAGTCCATTCAATATTCTTTCAGTCAGCTGCTGTACGGGCGAGACCTATGGAAAACGCTCTCAGAGAAGAAACCGCAACTGGAAATGATGAAGAAAAGGAGAAATACAATCGGAAGTACTGGACCTGCAGCAGAGAAAGAGAGGCCAAATAGAGATTAGAAGCAGCCGACAGGAGCAGAAACGAAAGTAACCAACACCAAGAAAGATACCAGGAGGTAAGAGCATGATTTTAAAGAAGGAGATTGGGTCCTTGTGAAAACATTGCCTCAGTCGAGCAACGAGAAGAAAATAATAGCAAAATAGTGTCCTAAATACGAAGGACCCTGGTGGGTAAAGATAGAGAGAAATCAATGGTACACCCTGCGTGGCCGTGGTGGTGTGCGCAAAGGTAGAGTACACGTGGACCAAATGAAGCCGTATTATGAACGAGAGAGGAGGAGAGACAACATAGAACGAGAAGGAAGGAGAGCGGAATACGCAACAAAGCTTGTAGCCTTATTAACTGATTGACACACTGCAAATTGTAGTAATGAATGAGTAAGGATTGAGAATATACAGTTACCAATAGTTAAACTAAAATTAAAGGTATTAATTATAATAAATGTGGGAAGTTTGTAAGCGAAAAGTTGAATAGTTAAAAGTGGCCCTGCAGCAAATGCAAGTTATGACGGCATAGGAATGCAAGAAGAAAGGTAGCAGAGAAACGCTGTATGTAGTTTTATTCAGACTCAAGTAAAGTAAAAATAGAAGTTTTTTAACTTGTGTGTAAATGTACGGGGTTTATTGAAGAGTAAGAATGTATATTAATAGAGTAATATAAATTGTTAAGTAGCATTAGATTGACCATTGATTTAAATGGGTACTGGCGAGGTGAAACTGTCGACCCTGTTACCAGTAAAAGTTTGAGGTTTGGAGGCACTCGTCCAATTGAATTGTTTACAACAATGCACTGTACAATTTCTTGGAGGAGCTCTGTAACGTTTTTCTGGTAGTGGCCACCTATCTCATTACACGCACAGTGAAACGCTGTTTAATGTGGTATAATGATCGTTTGTGTAGCCCTAAGAATTCAGGATTTATTGATGTTTTGTATTAGTGTGCTTGTGGAATTGTTGACCGGTGGTATCAGCTGGGAAGTTTTGGTGCGCAAACCACTCACTGGTCTGCCTCACTATCTGTAATCTACAAGTCAGTGCCGGCCAGCAGGTGCTCACTTCACCGCAGTAGACAGCCGAGGTGATAGGACAAGAAATGTTTCAACGCTGTCCTCAGTCACAGCAAGTAGCTGTGCTCAGCGGCCAATCAGGGCATTGGAGCTGGTCACGTCACGGCCTGACACTGGTGTTAGATTCTGTAAATACATTACATGGTGAAAATTAGAACTACAACAAGACTTTGAAAAGTCACGCCAATAAACAAGCCAATCACCGCGTTGGAATCCAGTTGAATTAACCTACCACACTCTGCGCGGGAATTAAGACCTATCATAAGAGACCGGGTGATAGAAGACACGAGTTTCAGCCGACAGCAAGAATTATGGAAAGTAGGATGGAATGTTTTATAAGAGGCGAACATGGTGAGGGGGTACCGGGAGATACGATTTTGCATTATCTCGAACCTGCGCTGCTTAAATTAACCAATCGACACATAATGAAGTGCTTCGGGAAGGTTTATTTTGTGAGTACAGATGAAGTGAAGTGGTTGTTCGAAATGTGCTGGTAAGCCAAGTTTGCTGGTGGTAAGTTAGTAGGCATTTATAGCCTGTTATGCGATTACTGTGTGTAAGTAACAAATTTACATATCACAAATGGTTGTACTGAGAAAAGGGCCACTTCTGACTTATAGGCTAGTGAGTGTATGATAAATTAATCAACGTGTAGAGAAAAAGCAGAGAGCAGATATACGCAAAAGCAGCATAGACACTGAAACTATGCAGTAACGCAATTGTTTTATAGCATGTTACCAAAGGCACGAAAACAAAGTATCCGTGTGTTTGATTGTAAATAAGTGAGGCGTTTAAAGGCACGTATTCCTAAAGTCTCGTTTTAAAACTAACACATTATCTGTACAAAAACAAACAAAAAATCACAGTACTTTGTCGAATTTGCAACATTCGCTATATGACAATAAACAAAATTTATCACAAGAAGTAGCTTAACCTATGCAGTGAAAACTTTAAAAGGGTGAATTACTGCTTTGAACTACAGATGAACACATAATGAACTGAAAATCGCAAAACTTGTGTCAATCACGTCGTACTAATTGGATTGGCAGCGAATATAATTTCTTTGAGTACGAGATATTGTTGGCCCCCAAAATGGCTTTTTTGACATGTGTAGAACCTGAGAGACGTGATCTAACGAAACCCGCTTGTGTCACGTCACGCGCATCACGTGAGGTGAATCGAGATCATGTGTTACGTAGAAAGATAGGAGCATAGTATTGAACATTCGAGAAGGAGTTGGTTGTTCGCACATGTTTTCTTTTTGTTCTAGAGGCACATAATCATGACCTTTGCCTTTGCCTCAACCATTTGTTGCTGGAATCGATCTGAGTTCGAATTTTGATCGGAATATCTTTTTTTTTAATTCTTGCTTTGTGTCTTTTTTTTAGATTTTTGCATACATTTATTTATTCAATTACTATTCATTCGGTAATTTTATTAAAGCCATCCCCTCCCTTTTTTCGGAATGGCACAGATTGCAAGTTCCTTCCAAACGAGTGAATAGTAATTGAACAAATATATGTATGCAAAAATCTAAAAAAAGACTCAAAGCAAGAATTAAAACAAAAAAGATAGTCCGACCAGGATTCGAACTCAGATGGATTCCAGCTACAACTGGTTGAGGTAAAAAGCGGAGGCACTGAGCTACGCAGCACATCGAAATCTACCCGCCCGTTTTACAGCACATGCTAGGAGGTCGACTTGCTGGCTCGCCTGCTAGGAGGTCGATTTGCTGGCTCGCCTGCTACGAGCGCCGATGCGGTGTTGCCGGAGATACTCCCA
>KZ876364.1:0-11754 GCA_003456935.1 Machilis hrabei
AACATCATACTTATCTGTGAACCTTCGCCGCGAGTGAAAGTGTCCGTGTTTTCTGTTGAGCTTGTTGCAGCGGGAATCTGCATAATCGTAACTTCTTTTATGGTTGAACAATTCTCTGGCGCCTATTCCGAGTATTTTAATTGCTTTTGTAAATATATGTTGTCAAAATCCTACACTTAATTAATATCACGTCCTAAGGAATCTTTGATTTGCCTGCGGCTCAATCTGAGACGAGGGCCGATTACATTTTCTTTTAGGAAGAGTGACTGGACGTATCCTTTGGGGTATTGCTCAGGCGCGCGGTGTGACAATATTTAAGATAAAAGTCAGCCTATGACAGTAAAATATCCTTTTAGAACAGTGCAGTGCAGTGAAGTGTATCCCCACACTACACAGAATTAAAGATGCAGCTGATCTAGAATCTAAACACATTTTTATTCTGAAGCATGTTTTTTGTCAGAAGAAGATGATATTCCTGCTTAGTGCTGACTGTTCAACTCGTGGTACGACCCATGTGGTGTCAGTATGACAGAAAACACCAAGTATCGTCATCCTGGGTCATGAGCTGAACATTAACATCAGCAGGGACTAATATTGATAGAGAACATCTTCATTTATGTCTTTACTGGTATAAAAGCTGGTGGTATTAGATCTACAGCAAAGCAGAACTCTAGTAGGTCATTCTGTGGGTAAAAAATGTCATCGTGTAAGGATGACACGAGATACTTCGCCTAGTAGTGCAAACATAGGTAGCAGCAGGAACCAGAGATGCGAGCTCAGTAGAACAGTGGCTTTCACAGTACCAGCAAAACAGATAAAGGTCAGAGACTGGAATGTGAAGAACAAAGATCAGTTTGGGAATTTCAACATTAAGACTTGCAACTATTGTAGTGAAGGTAGAAAAGTTGTGTGAGGAATAAAAGGGGAAGTGCTAACATACTGAGTCTTGTAACAGATTAACTAGTATTTCTGCTTGTTAGAATTTCCTATTCAGATAACTGACTACTAAGTCTCTGGGTCTACTACCCTGCCACAAAATGACGTACTTAGTTACAACTTGGTGTCCGCTTTTTAAGTTTGAATTCACTGTACAACCCAAGGTTCTGGATTTTATGCATGTTTTTATTTGTTGGTACTGGATACGTTCACCAACGTGTTTATATATTTTATGCTAAAATGTTTCTGTTTCAATATTACTACTTTCTTCCCTGCCAGATATACCGGTGACAAAATTATCGGATGAAGACTTCAGTTTCCTGTTGAGTAAATATTTGCACAGCCCAACAGGAGCAAAGTACCAAAACAGGTTCAAATTTAACGAGAGCTTGGTGTGTGGAGAGCCTGCTTCAAAAGTGCTGGTAAGTGCAGTTAACTTTATAAGATATGTTGGAAGACTTTTTAGAAAGTGCTGCTTGTCCCTCGTTTCCTCTTTTTTGAAACGTTTTCTGTATCAAGGCAGTTATGTGAAGACTGTTATAGTGTGTTTACAATAAGTTCATATATTTTTATGTTCAAAAATATCCATAAAAGTGTGTTTTTGAGTTGTTTTTTAATGTAGATAAGTATCAAAATTACTTTCAGTGTTTTAACTTGGGAATGTCAGTTCAGACAAATAGAGTAGAGCANTGACAAAGGTCATTAACAAACAAACATATCTTCACTCCACGGTTGTCGCAGTTGATCTGGGAGCCACCGAGCATTAATTGTTCCACTTTGCAAGCAGAATGATAAACAGTTTGTAATGAGTATTGAAATTGTCNGTCACAATTGTGCATTTTTCATCCTCATTTTTCTGTTTTCCATATCATCTCTCCTTCCCATCTGACCCTGTGCTATGGGTTTTATCTCATGGTGTGCTACACATTACCAATGTGTGGTGGAGACAAGAAGGTGAAATTGGCACTTGTAGGTGCCATGGATCGACACACCTCTCTGAAATCAGATTGATTTATATAGGAGGCTGGAAGCTAAGGCACCCGACGTAGTCGGTCGGCAAGGCAGCCGAGTGTGTATTGATGATTGTAAAGGTAATAAATAGACTGTACTTAATAACACTCAAAATGACTTCCCATTTTGGGTTCGGTAGTGGGTTGAGAGCATATAAAAGCAATCTTCATATTACTGTCACGACATACGAGGTCTGTGCAAAAGGAAACCGAACTTTTTCCAAATAATTTTATTTACTTTTTCTACAGCTTAATCAGATGTATCACCTTCAAAGTAGTTCCCTCCGCAGTTAATACATCGCTCCCAGCACTTCTTCCACTGTGGGAATGCATTCTGGAACGCCTTTTGTGGAATAGCCTTCAGGTCCCGCAGCGAATGTATCTCTTCTGTGGACTGGAAACGGCGTCCTTTCAGGGTGGATTTCAACTTCTGAAACAAAAAGAAGTCTGCTGGTTCCAAATCAGGCGAATAGGGTGGTTGGGGTATAACAGTTGTGTTATGCTTGTCGAAACACTCTTGAATAAGGAGTGCATCATCCATGCTCCATTTGCCCAAGCTTCAGGCCTCTTCCTTCTCACAGCTCCCTCAAAGCCTCATTACTTGCAAACAAAACTCTTTATTGATGGTTTGACCACGTGGGACGTACTCGTAATGAACAACACCATTAAAATCAAAGAAGTCGATGAGCATCACTTTGACATTTGAGCGACTTTGGCGTGCTTTTTTCGGTCTCGGCGACCCACTGCGATGACTGAGCTTTTGTTTCGATGTCATAACCGCAAACCCAGGTCTCATCGCCTGTTATGACGTTCCTCAGGAAACTATCATCATCATTTGATCGATTCAGAAGATCTTGACAGATTTCAACACGTGCTTCTTTTTGTTCATCTGTGAGAAACCGTGGAACGAATTTTTCAACCACCTGATGCATGTTCAGTTTTTCAGTCAAAATCCTATGACACAAACTTTTGCTAATTCTTACTATTTCACGGACGGTTAACTGACGATTTTCCCATACCACAACACGCACTTCCTCAACACGAACGTCGTCACTCGATGTTGACTGCCGCCCAGGTTTTGCATCGTCTTCAATAGATGTTCTGCCTGCTTTGAACCGCTGATACCACTCCTAACATTGTGTACGGTTCATGCATTCTTCCCCATAACCTTCTTGCAACATTTTCAGAGTTTCTGTAAACTCTTGCCCAATTTAAAACAAAATTTGATGCAACATAGAATGACGCAATACACGGCATATTACTTCTGAAGAATTCCTCTACGTGGTACTAGTAAGCAGACTAGAGTGCATCGACTCATTGGCGGGCTATTTTGAAAGTTCGGTTTCCTTTTGGACAGACCTCGTATATAGCTAGACTCTTTTGAGCATTTCTCCAGAACAGATAGTTTCTTGAAACCAATATTCAGTTTATTCCAGAACCAAACCTGTATAATCTCGACTTCTAAATCTACTAATATCCTTTCTAAACCCTTTGCACAACTTTCTTGGTTTGTTCTAGCCCTGCATCAACGTTTGCATGCTACTCCTGCTAGCAAGCCATCTTGGGATCTGAATATCTATTCGTCACTCAAGGACCATACCAGTGCTTCTTGATATTAAAGACTTTGGTCACAAGGTCCAGTAAGTGTCCTTTGTATCCAAGAGAAACAGCGATATAACTCAAAAGTGGCTTATATTGTCCCAAATTTCGTCTGACCAAAATGGATCATGTCTCCAGTGGATTGAAGAAAGTTCTGGCNGAATATTGACAACTTTAATCTGATTGATGACACCACTGACTTACCTGTTGACAATATTGTTTCTGTAGCAGCATATGCAATTCTGCTTTTTCCACCTTTGCTGTCCTTTGGTAATGCCAGGAGTAACTTTTCAAATAGGCCAACCTCGATTTTTCCTCGTTGCTTCTTGAGGATTACAATCTGTTTTCTTGTGGGAGATACAGAGAACATTTGCTGTGTCGGAAAAGTCACTTTTGTCTAACAGATTCTACTACAAAATGTTGTGCCAACTCTTCAAAAGTTTTGTGCAAGTTCTATTCTGGCTGTGTGACTGAATCGAGGTTAAAATGTTTTTTCTTTGCAGTGGAGATGTATTGAATACGAACAAAGATGAGTGCTGCTGTGAGCTGTACACCCATTGACTGCTCTAAAAAGTTGCTTGTTTAAGGGCCTGCCTACTCAACTCACAATGTCTTTTCAACTTTCAATCACACATTCCTTTCACGGCAATATTTGCTTGTGCTTGAAATTGGAATCTACACAGCAGCACACGTCATCAGTGACACAGTGAGAATTTAGACCCATACCTGCTCAAAACCACACCCATTCCCTTTTTCAACTTTTCCTAAATTAAATTGCACTTAATGTATGACTAAAAATGTCTGTGTATGCGTGATATTTCTTTTCTTTCTCGTGGCTTCTAAAATTAGAGATTGCCTTCAACTGAACACTACTTACGAACATCATAGTTAAATTTGACTTTAAAAAGCCACGCACGTGGATTTTGCCGTAGAGCACCACCTTATGAAGAGGTGTATATCCAGGACTTCCCACTCATTGTCATTTCATTTTTAATGGGATGGAATACTCTTTTGTATCTACAGTGCTTAATAATGAAAATATCAGTATTTTATCTCATATTCGTGGTTCCATCCAACCTGTTTTTGGTTACAGATCTCGAGCTTTGAGTTCAAGTTGAAGCCTTTTGCAAATCCAGAAGAACAAATTGCAGCCATGCACGTCATGAAGGATTTGGTCCGCGAAGCCAACTTCAGTACTGGAGACGGATATACGCCCGTGTGGGCAAGAGCTTTTGCAAACTGGGAAACCGATGAGGTTGGTAACATGCAAGCTGCTCCTTGTTGGAGATCCTAACCGTGCGAGAAAGATGTTTAGTTTGCTTTCATTAACATTTTATTAGTTGGCTCTCCCATCTGGGGCTTGGGTATTTTTAATTGCAAGGTTATCTTAAAAGCTTGAAGAATAAGCGTGATGAAAATAGTGTGTCATTTAGACACGTTAAAGCCTCTAGCAAGTAGTGAAATAGTGCCCGGCCTACAATGAGATTTTGGGAAGACGTTCATGAGAGGACAGCCTGGCTTTTCAGAGACGGTCACCTCCCATCTCTTAGGGCAAGTCGGCCTAAGTCTGGCCATTCGGCTTCAATCATGTTCGAACAAAACAACAATGCCATGTGCACCTAATAGAGACGATGGAAAGTAAAAGAAGAACAATTGCCTCTGTTCTCATTGGGTGAAGCTTTAAGTCTCAAAACACCAATGTGGATCACAAGTTTTTGGGAAGAGGCAAGTCTCATTGTAGACCGGTCATAACACTGAAAATGTCCAGGTGTTGCAAAATAGTTATCAACCTTATCTCTTTAGAGTAAATGTTAGGACATACCTCAGCTTCTAAACTTTTTGATTCCTGGTATTCTTTTAACTTTATTTAGGTACTTCTGTATCTTTCTCAGAAATATACTCAAGGTGACATTGGATGGTTAATAAGACTGCAGAATTTTATCCTTGGTGCATGTTTTTAACAGTAACAGATATTTGTCAAGTAGTTGCTCATAGTATCGCTGATATAGAAAAAATATGTAAATTTTGATGATTTAGTGCACAAGTAAGTACATGTAATAGTGTGTATGTAGAACAATTTTATAATATTTGCAGTTTGGACATTTTTTTATCTGCACCTTTTTTTCTCTATCTTCAGTAAGTGTTTATTGTTACTCAAGGTCTGAAGTTGTGAAGATCAGAAAATAGATAACCGGTTTTCTGAGAAGGGAATAATCTCTTGTCACACCTTCAACATTTGTTGTTTGCAAGTCTGTAATTTCATAAGTTTTGGTTGAACTGAAAAGTCAAAGTGTTATCTCAGTTTGTTGTGATTAAGTTAAATAGGTTGAGTGAACCATCTTTTTCCAAATGGTACCAGTTTTGAGCTAATTCAAGCTTTCCATCTGATGCAAGCTAGACTCGCTCCTGAAAGTGACAGACCTCAAATCACGTAAACGTGCTGATATTAGGTGTCTTTCGAATCAATCCAATTTACATTGAGAAAATTACACAGTATAACCTGTAATTTCTATTATGTGGATGATGATTCAAAAAGCAAGATTAAAAAAAATATATATATAGGATAGTTCTTATTATTTCAGTATCTCGTAAAATGACATGATTGAAATATTTTTCATTGTATGTGTATAAGTAGTTAAAATAAATAAAACTTTCTTACTTAATTGTCAATTTCTATTTTGTACTTAATCTTAGAAGATGTAAATTCAACACAAAAACTAATTTTCAGTTTGGTGAAACACCGTTTGTCCAGAAATACTCCTGCAGAAGTATTACCATCTACACCACAACGTTTGCTCAAATAATGGTTTGTTGAAGTGGTTGCAAAATCTGTTGAAAGGTTTAGTGTCATTAGTATGGTGTCATGTCCACAGGTGAATGAACACAGGTTTGATGGTATCGTGCGTTGGATCCCAAGTGCGTCATGCACCAGTGGTACTTGAAGCCTGACGACCCCTGGGCAGAGAGGTTGCCTTGTAGGTGCTTTATATTTTAGAATGATTTAATAGAGTGGTTGACTTGAAACTGCTACTTTTGTTTTAGCAGGGATGTATAAAAAAACAAAGGTAAGAGCTTCGTTTGAGCAGTACAGCAGGAGAAGAGCTTTGATTGTGTTAATGTTCGTATTTTTATCGCAGTAGCTATATATTTTTTACTCTTAATTCATCTGTGTGTGCTTGAAAAGCTATTGATATAATTATTTAAATGTGACATTAATTCTATATTAATTTCAGGTTATAACTCACGAGCTGTATCGCAACATGGGCTTGGCAATGATTTGTGTTTTCTTGGCGACCTTAATCTTGATTGCCAATCTTCAGATGTGTTTAATGGTTCTTGGATGCGTGCTTCTGACACTAGTACGTCTTAGTCTTAATTTGCATGACCTACTTGTAAAAGATATTAGAGTATCAAACTAGACCATTTCTACTAACTAGGCCTCGCATATGTGTGTTAAGTATAGTAATACATAGTATTTTAATCCAAATTTAAGCCAAAGAATGCTACTTTTTGCATTTTTACTGTCTGTTTAAATATGTCTTTGCAAGATTCAGATCAGTGGCAGGTGTTGATGCAATAATGCACAACTTTTTTTTATTTTTCTTTAATTGGCAGTTCTAAAGTAGTTGCAAGATTGTCACTAGTGTAATTTGAGGAGTAACAGATGTGGCTAATCGTTCTTGATATGCATCTAAACTTTCATTGTCAAAATTTGTATGGATTTATTAACTTAAATGTACAGACAAACTTACTGAAAAATCTTACCAAAATCTATTATCAATAAAATGCTAAAAGTGTTTTCAAATTTAGTTCTCAAATAAATATGTCCACTAAGCCTCCGCATCAGTTAGTGTACAATCTACAGTGTAATGAAGGAACCTGTTATTTTTAACGGTAGTGTAGTACTAACCCTTTGGACTATATGCAAATCTTCAGTATGAATATTTTCATAATAAATTAGTTACCAGATTTCACTCCATGTAGTATTTTGTTGACTATACTGTTTTGTTTCACGTCATGTAAGTTAGTTTAATAATTTGTATTGTGTAACAGGTTGGTGTGGGTGGAATGATGCATTTCTGGGGACTCACAATCGACGTGGTGTCGTGCATCGATCTGGTACTTGCCATCGGGTTGTGTGTCGATTATGCCGCACACATTGGGCACACTTTTATGACTTGCACCGGCACAAGAGACGAAAGAACGATCAAAACTCTGCGAGACATAGGACCTGCTGTCATGAATGGAGGAATCAGTACATTTCTAGCATTCATTCTTCTAGCAAACTCAGATTCTCATGTTTTTATAACTTATTTTAAGGTACAGTATTCCATTTCTGATTATTTACACAGTCATTCAACAGCACAGAGCTGCATCCATACTTTAAGAATGTTGCACTTTATAGTAACTAACCTTGTGTTACATCTTTTCACCTCCAGTATTTGCAGCAGTCTGTGCGACCTTACAGGTGACAAAACAATTAACCTAACTTAAGGCTTAGATTTTATATTTGACGCATTGTTTGGTTAGAACATTACAATATATGACTACCACCTGTGGATTAGTGTAAATCGTTGCACAACGTGGCCTGAGGATGTCACCTTGATGGGGTGACGAAATATTGTGTTGTAAAGAACAGAGTAAGGTAAAGTTAAAGTAAACAAGAAAGTTTTTACCTNACTCCTTAAAATGTATAATGCGCGATACTTCGCTAGGTTATCCCTCCTAGCTTCGTCAGGCTCCTTCAGTTGAGCTTTACGCAGTCATGTTGTTTTTCTTGAGGAAGTTGTCACTGTTGAGTCGGTTGTGGTCACTTGTATCACTTGAACATATGATCGCGATTTCCTTTGTTTTACGGCTTAGAGCTTTCTTACGGGACTGTGCCTAAGTGTTTTTTTCATTGTCTTATTGTGTCACTTTTGCTGTTCTCTTGTCTCGCTCTCTTTTTTTATCAATTTTCTTCTCATTGGTATGGAATATCCTAAAGCTGGCTTGATTTTAATATAGTGTGGTCTGTTGATCCTACAAATAAATTTGATTTTCAGCCTCTTCTTGTTATCTTTCTCTCTATATATTTAGATTTTTAATACTTATTGCATTACCGAGCTTCACTTAATGGCAAAACCAATCAACCACGAGATATTTATAGTTATTCTCAAAGTTTTCCGGGCGCTTAAGGACCTTATTTCTGAGGCCATTAAAAGTATGAAGAAAAAAAAGCGCATGTGAGCGTGGGTATGATTCTCGATATTTCAGGTTACTTAAAATGTAATGCAACATTGTGAAATGGGATTGCAGGTTTTTTGCACATGAGCGGCTTATCAGATGCAACCAGACGAAACTTGTGCAGTACAGCAGTAAAGTGGCATGTATCTGTTGTAATTGCTGAATAGCAACCGTCAATTGTATGGTTACGTTTTATTCTGAGACTAAGTACAGTTCACCAAGATGGCATCAACAACATTAACAACTTCCGTGTGTGTTCAGAAAACAATCCTTACGCCACCGCATCCGATCTCGTTAATCATTTGTAATTAACTAATGAACGGACTGTCTTTTCTGCTTTGTGATATGTAAGTGAAAGAAGTTTATTTTTTATGCGAAAAATTAGAAAAATGTGGTGTAACTAAAAGAAAAGCACTTAGTTGTTTTTAGTGAACAGTACAAATACATTTTCAAGTACCGGTTTGGCATTTTGTATCGATTTTCTGTCTTACTTTTCTAAAGGACATAGAAAATGACCTTCGTGGTTTCGATGCACCATTAGCCACCCCAAATCATTTTCTTAAGGTTCAAACTGTTAAAGGTCCATAAATATCACGGTTCATAATTTTTACTCAGAATTACCTCAGGAAAAAGCTCCGTAAGCATCGGGAAAACTTTGTGAATCATCCTCGATATTCTGCTTTGATTTTGTCTTTAATTAGTAGTGCTTTGTTTTTAGAGTTAGATAATAAATTAAAGTATTGGCCTGAATTTTGTAGAGTAAACTGCCTTATATTTTCTTTTTTCCTACCTGGAAATTTGAAATTAGAGGTCCACTTGTAAACTGAACAGAACAATTTTCGTAAATGTTTTCCCCCCTTTTAAGTATGGTTTAACAGGAAATGAAAAAAGTAAAAAATACCAATGAAGTTTGTATGTACATTTTGAAACTAGCAGAAGTGTTACTGAGGAGTATGTATGGTTGCTCAAATAGTGTACACTTTGAGAATCTATTTCTACAGTAAGGTATTGGGTACTTTGGGCTTTACATTCTCGTACTTCAACACCATTGTAACTTATAGGATAGGTCGGAGTGAATATTGGTAGTTCTGTTTTGAGGCAATTGTTGGACAGTGACTCAATGCTAACATCTTATGTTTTCAACACTTAGCATGTAGCTTCAAAATTTACAGCAATAAAATCAGTAATCCCATATAAGATAGATTTACAAAATATTGCATCAGTATCTTAGATGACGATGTTCGTTTCGTCTCTGACGATCTCGTTATTTGACGAGTCCAGATAATCCCAAATTCTATTGTGTGGTGACTGTGAGGACCACAGTACTGGAATGCTCTGTAAACCATCCCTGTGCAATCTGTACCCTGTGGAGCCATTGTGGTCTAGATACGACACAGGCATTTTGGAACGGACGTAATCGGCATGGATGCCAATGCTCCGATACTTGACATCTCCCTCCGTTGTAATGAGTGACCTTGTGCCACATGAAAACATTTTCCAAGATGAGTACATCACCAACAACAGCTCAAACAGAATGATGGATATAGTGGACTGTTTAGTTTTTGTGCAACAAAAAGTGTGTGGATATTGGAACAATCTCATTAATAATTTGGTTTGGTAGTGTACAATTAAGTGTAGAGCTACTAAGGAAAGTATAAAAACTTGTTTAACTTGTTTTTTTAAATTTAAAAGCGACATATGACAACAACTGTAGGAATGAAAATTATGAAATACAGTTAATTTTTCAGAATTTGTTGAAATCTAGAAACAAAATTTGAGAAAGTATAGGCAAGGGCTTGTGTAGATAACTAGGATTTGCATGGGGAATATTGCTTTGTATTCTTTTGTTTTTTCATGTATATTAAGTTAGCTTGGTTAGAAATAGGCACAATAATAAACCATTGAATTTAATTTTCCTATCACGCCTAATTCCTGTTATTAATGGTTTGTTGTATCGTCAGAATTTTTACAGAAAGTTGAATACAGTAACTAATAAACATTCTTAGAAAACAAAACAAGCAAACATATTTTCACAACATTGAAAACAACTAATGAGAAACAAATTACCAGTTGTGAACTCCTCTCTGGAGTTTGTATATTATAGGTGTACATCTACCTCCCCACCCCACCCCCAGCATGTATGTCATACTCATACAATGAAATCAGCTGACTAGAGTTTTTTTTTTTTTTCTCCCTGTGCACATACTCATTGTTGTTGTAATAATTATTAATATGGAACATCTCTATTTTCAGATTCTTTTCTTGGTTGTGGTACTGGGTCTTTTTCATGGCCTAGTATTTTTTCCAGTAATTTTAAGCCTGCTTGGCCCAGAGCCATATTACCCCGAAACAGCGAACGAAGAACCGCCTGCAGCCGAACTGACGAAGTTAGCATCGAACCACAATGATCTAGTCACTTAATACACAGATGTCGTACGTGTTTAGTTGGGGCGTACCGATGGAAGAAAAAAGCCGATACTACCGAAAACCGATATTGTCGATGTTATAAACTCGACGATAGTGCTTGGGCAAATTATGAGAAAAAGCAACACTGGATTTTGGTAAAAGAGCCTCGTCATAAAACGGTGATGCTGTAGATGTAGTTAATGGAAGGCAGTTGTTAAGAATGTGAAAAAAAACTAAAGAAAAAAGTTAACGGATGGCAGTTGTTAAGAATGTGAAAAAACCTACTAAAGAAAGACCGCTGAAACAGGGCTATGTGAAGAAAAGAAAGTAAGTTTTTATAAAAGAGTGTGGATGCAAGATACAGAAACTTCTATCCTGATCAAGTGAAACAGCAGAAGCTCGCCATTAGAAGTCTTAAAAATCAAGTACATTGATACACTGAAACACATCTAGTATATGAGCATTATTTGTCCATCAGTGGAAATAAGATTGTAAATGCTGAATGGATAGTTTTACTGTACATAGTTATTCAGAACAAAGAGCCCAACGCTTAATTCTGCAACAATCTAGATACCAA